>JAWDEX010205414.1:0-11167 GCA_035221805.1 Trichilia hirta
CTTCTATTTAATCATACTAGTGATAGAATATATATACGAATCATTTAAGATAATTAGATTATCTAAATTATTTCTTATAGGCGTAATATCGACTAGGCATTGATTTTGCATAATAAGTACACTAAATGTCTTTAGTGAATATCATGAGATGATATTAGTGCGAGTGATATGATAGTCATATTATTAGGAAATTAGTGTAGAATAATAGTTAGAGAACTATTATTTAAACGTGACTAAATTATAGTGAATCACATGAATGTATGTTGTCAATAGTTTATCATTGAATTATAAGGATGTATTAACTATTCCTCATACCTTGGACGTCATAATTGTCAATCAATATAGATGCATATGATTTATATAGTGTATAAATACGAGACTAACTATATCTTGTATAAGCTAGTTTGGTCATAGATTATTTATATTGAGAAGCAAATAATTATCAGAAAAAATTAGTTAACTTAATATAATAGATTTTGAGATACTTTTGACTTAATCCAGATTTGAGTTTTTAATAGAATATTAGTAAATGACTAAAAATAAAGTCTTTGAACAAAGCATAAATGTCATATAAAGAGTTTGTAGTGACAAGTTCAGATCTTATTGACTGATTATTCGAATAAAATTGAATTTAAGGTTTTGACATTTGTGAGCCCTAATTTAGTTATAATTAGACGAATAGAAAAAAATTATTCGCACAAAACCTATAATTGAGAATAAAAGTTCGATGAATTTTTTTTTTATTATAAATTAAGGGTTATGGTATATTGTTAAATATCGACCATAATTATTGAGCATTCAAATGATTTGAAATGAGGCCAACAAGATTAATTTTAACTCATAGCTAATATCATAGTGAACCTAAGATGTCATAACATAAACTTGAGATTATCTTTACTATAAGAGAGAGAGTAAATAATATTCGAAAGAAAGCTAGCACTTTTAGAGATATTATTTGGCTAAAAGTTGTAAATGGTTTACGTATTAAATTATTTAATAAAAAGAGAGTTTAAAAGTTGACCTTATTATGATTTAAAGTAAATTACAGTATTCTATAAATATGTAGATATTTAAATAAAATTCAGAGTCAATTTATAATTTTTAAAAGTCGAAGAATCTAAATAATATTTTATAATTGAGGCCTAAATGATATTTTTTAGGTGTGGATGAATGATATTTTATAGTTAAGGGATTTAAATAATATTTTTCATAAAAATTATAAAAGAAGCAGAATATTTTCTGCTTCCTCACGCGCAAATTTTTAGCTTTCTTATCCTTTTATTTTCTCTCTGTTCTATCTCTTAAATTGGTAAATCAGTGAGAAATCTAAAGCGTTTAATTTTTCAGAAGTAGCACACTATTGGTGCTGCACTTCATCGGTAAATCACTAAAAATTAGTAATTGTAAATTAAATTTATTTAATTTGCAAAAAATATATATACCCTATTATAATTGTTACTTTCGCTGCATTTTATAGTATGCATGTGATCACACACATAGTAGTATCTAATTTATTTATTTCATAAATATAATCTCATCATAGTTAGATATATAGTGCAAATATTTTATGAACTTTATCATTACACATGTAAGCATTGTGTTAATGATAAAAGAAAAGTGCCATAAAATATTCATTTTATTATCAAAAGAAAAGATTTATAAGAGATAATGCCTATCATAGTTACTTGTGATTGACTTACGGGGAAAAAACTTTATTTTGGCCTTAACTGAAAATCAATTGTAAATTTAATTCGAAATTCAGAATTTTTATTTTGGCCTTTATTAAAAATTATTTATTAATTTAGCCCAAAAACTATTAGAAACTTAGTTGAACTTAATTATAAAATTAACAAAATTTTAGGCAAAAATATAAATACCAAAAGTTTTGGGCCAAAATTTAAATACAAAAAATATTTAGACTAAAATTGTAAATACCAAAATCTTTTAAGCCAAAATTATATATATATAAAAAAATTTTGAACTAAAATTGTATATATCAAAAAATTTGGGACCAAAATTATAAATAAAAAAATTTTGGTAAAAAATTATAAATAAAAAAATATTTTGGGCTAAAACTATGAATACTAAAATATTTTTGGGGCAATATGTAAATATCAAAATATTTTGAGCCAAATTGTAATTTTTAAAATCTTGTTTTAGACTAAATTGTAAAATTATTGCAAGTTTTTATCCAAAATCACAATTAACTATATTTTTGAATTAATTTGATAATAACATAAACTTTTAGTCAAAAATAATAAATAATCAAAACTTTAATTTGGACTAATTCGTAAATAGCTTTGAATTTTGTTGCAAATTAAATTTTAGAGTTTTAATCTTTTCTGCACTTATTTGTCGTCAGCTTTCAATTTCCTAGAGGGGGCAACCGGCTTGTGAGCCTCATATTTATTATATAGATAATAATAATTTTATATTTAAAAATTATTAAATAATAAATATATAATATAATATAATAATAGACCATGTCAAAGTTACCGAGCCATGCTAAGCCTATACCCATCACAAGCATGTGTCAAGCCTTCTTATGGGCTTAACATCTAGGCCCGATAGGATCAATCAAATGGGCCTAGCTGTGCCGAATTTTTAGTATTCACGAGTTCTGCAGCACTGTTTATAGGCCCGAACCATTTACCACCTCTACAATTGTCCCATGAAAACATAGATTCGTGTGGCTGGTAATCGGCTTCATCTGGATCCAAATTTTGGCTCAATCCATTTTCGATTTTAAGGGTTTTATTTTCATGTATTATACATACCATATAATGAATCTAATTTACGGAAAACAAAATATATAATGGTCTCTAACCAATCATGCATTTATACTGAGCACCTACCCAAAAGACAATTCAAATAAATCATGCATGTATCCATAAAATTAAATATATAACTAATCATGCATATACATGAAATTAACCCGATACTATATATATGTATGTATTAAAAAATTAAATAAAATAATATACATATATTTGTATCTCAAAATTTTAATCAAACAATATAAATATGTCTATGTCTTAAACAAAAGAAAAGAACTTTTATTTTTGATTTAATATAATGATAACTCTAATACTACTTATTAAATATTCTTAATTCATAAAAATTTTTATCATATGCCAAAAATCTACTCACGTTAAATCATTGATATAAAAAAGCTAGTAAAATAAACCTTAATCCTTTTTGTAGTCTTGAATTCATACTTGCTTAGATATGAAACTTTCAGGAGCTGAGTAATATATCTATTTCTCTTCTAATTATGGAAAGTTAAAAAATTACCATTTTATATTTAACTTTGAAAAAATACTTATAAGAAAATAATTCTATATTACTTATTTCTATTTAATCTCTCAAAAAATATGAGTTTCACGTATAAAAAGCCCATAATTAAATATATAAAATTACCTAAATTTTATTATATCACTTAAATTAGACTTAATTTAATATAATAACCTTTGAACACACAATTTACTCGTATGTTATTTGATTAATATCCAACAATTTGATTAGACTATTAATAATAAAGTAGCTGACTCCTTTGCGAATATCGGACTCTGGTGCAAGGAGCTCGGGTGGTGGGAGGATTTGTTCCCAAAAATGCCAATGTTTTCCCAAATAAGATTAATACAAGCGAGAGTTGCCAATGGATCTAAACCCCAACTAAAAATGACGAAGAAACCCCAAAAGGACGGAATTGAATTGGTCGCAGGTTTCGTCTTTTTGGAAATCAACAAGTTCTCTTTAGGATGAAATGACTTCTGAATTATAGAATTGATTGATTTGGTGCGCATGTTAATACTTGTTTGCTTTTCAGCAATGGGTAACCGTAAACAGAATTTGTTAGGAATTGTATTGTAGAAGTAACAATAATAAAGATAAAATTAATGGATAGACTCAACCGACCTTTTACATAGACGTTTGTTACCAAAAATAATGCTAAAACAAGCCCTTATTAGCTCTCTGTTAAGCCTGAATTTCTAAGTAGAAGTTACGGAATTAATGGACGAAATTCACCCTCATTACTTTATAAACCCCTCCACGATGCATTAATACATCATCAAACAAAATATAAGGCAGATTAAGAAGATATAATTTTCACTTATATTGTCAATCAAAGTATGGGTCTTAGCTTTTGCTTCCAGGAAGTATCTTCCATTCTAGTTTTCTTTACTTTAGCCAGAATTTACCACGCAACCAATGGAGTTTTCTAAGTGATGGATTTCGGAGCTGTAGCAGACGGAATTGCAGATGATAGTAAGGCATTTGATAATGCTTGGAGAGAAGCGTGCAATTGGAACGGAAACAGCAAAGTACTGGTTCCACAAGGAAAATATTTAGTGAGTTTAGCTGAGTTTAAAGGTCCATGTAAAGCTCCAATTTCATTCCATCTTGAAGGAATTGTCCAAGCTCTTCGAAGTTTATCAAAACTAGAGAATAAAGAAAATTTGATCACTTTTAAATATCTCAGAAACTTCACTCTCACAGGAGGTGGGACTTTTCATGGCCAAGGGGAAACTGCTTGGCCAGAAAATCAGTGCCATAAGAACTCAAATTGCAAGCTTCCCATCGTAAGTCTTGCTAAGCATACTTCATTTTTTTTACTCAAGATTAAATCAGGGTCAAGGGTTAATTTATATTTGACAATTAATGATTTTACTTATCAAATAATATGTTTTGCTTTGTTGTTTGGTAGTCTATACGATTCAGTTTCTTGAACGACTCGATAATATCTGAAATACAATCTGTTGATAGCAAGTATTTCCACGTTAACACTTTGGATTGTTAAAACTTGAAGCTAGATAATCTTAACATCTCTGCACATACGGATAGTCCCAACACTGATGGAATTCATATCGGAAGATCAAATGGCGTTATGATATCACATTCGGCAATTGCAACTGGAGATTATTGTGTCTCTCCCGGCCAAGGAAGTCAAAACATTTTAGTCTCAGATGTTTTTTGTGGACCAGGGCATGGAATCAGTGTCGGCAGTTTAGAAAAATATGAAAATGAGGAAGACGTTATTGGATTTACAGTGAGAAATTGTACCTTCACAGGCACAAGCAATGGTGTCAGAATCAAAACTTGGCCTGATTCTCAAGCGGGAATCGCTTCCAATTTCACATTCGAAGACCTAGTCATGAACAATGTTGAAAATCCAATTGTCATAAATCAGAAGTATTGCCCACATAATTCTTGTAACATAAAGGTATGTGTACATTGATCTCTCATTTTTATTCTTGAAAATGTTTCCAGGCTGCTGGCTAATTAATTTATTTTCAGGTTCCTTCCCGGGTGAAGATCAGCAATGTGAGTTTCAGGAACATCCGAGGAACTTCTTCCTCCAAAGTTGCGGTAAGCCTTGTGTGTAGCCAAGAGATTCCATGCGAGAATGTTGAGATTGGAGACATAAACTTGGTGTACAATGGCATTGATGATAAGGGTCATCTTCTTGCTCCAATGTCAAGCCAACTTTCATTGGAAAGCAAATTCCAGCTACTTGCGCCTAGGTTTGCCGGGGATGTAATTAGTTTCCATTACTGTATACGAATTTCAATACGTACAAGTTTATTCGTTAATTGGATTTACTGTATGGAATTTAGAATAAGCTAAGCTGTCATTATTTTCCTTTTACTTTAAATGACTAGTTTAATTTCTTTTGTAATTTGAATTGTACGATGTATCGTTTAAAAATCATGGTATGGCTGTAATGCTTTGGAAACTAAGCTTTGTTCATAATTTTTTTGAACACTTCGTTCCAGCTATCGAATAATAGTAAATCATGAGAATAATCTAGATCTACTTCTAGCACACACGAGATTTTACGGGAGTATTTACTCAAGACTGTAAAAGAAAGAAAGGATACTACTGATTTTAATATTTACTCAAATTGATTACTCAGACCATTAGGCAGTAGGTGCCACCGGCCATTGATTTAAATTCAGCGTTTTCACTCGTGCAGCACTCTAGTTGCCCCGTTCCTTAGATTAAAAATCACTTCAACACTATGCTCTCTTCTAATTTAGTATATTTGGATATTTCTGAGCATTATAATAGGCACATTACCATCAATTAATATAGAGAATCAAGATAGAAATTAAACACAATTATTTTTAATATATAAAATCTCTTTTGAAAATCTAATATAGTTTTGTGGGACACAGATTTAGCGTTAATCTAAGCTTTACCTTAAGAAAATACACGTGTGGTTGACAATGAATAAATAATATTGGTATTAATTTAATAAAAAAATAAATATTAACCTTATACGGATAAGGCAATAAAAAAGGTCTTTAAAGATGACATTTTTAACTGCACTACAAATGTCATTACTAAAAGACATTTTTAACAGCGACCAAATCAAAATCATCATAATAAAAAAAAATAAATAAATAAATATAAAATTTTTACCGACCATAACATCAAAACTAAAAGTTTACTAATAACAACATATAATTTCATTGATACAAATATTAACGTTAAATGATGGCAAGAGTTGATATTTAAATTAATATTTTTAGTGGCGATAATAGTCATGTCTAAAGTAAATATTTTAGTGGTAACATAGCAGCAAGGTCATTTTTTAGGCATAGCTAAAAATATTGGACAAAACTTGCCGCTAACATGTGTTATAGATTCATACAATTTGTAAAATGATGTCGGTTTGACGCAATAAAATGACATCGTTTTAACTTGTGTCAAACCGACATCATTTTGCTTATATATATGCATGACATATCATCCTCAATTCTCCACTTGGCTCGTCATCTCTACGCTCAACTGTCAATATAATCTCTTGGCTCTCTACAACAATCGTTTCTTCCGTCATTCAATCTAGATGTGACTATCATCTCTCGGCTCTCTGCAATAATTTTGGGTGTGACTATCATTGTCGAATTGAAAGGTAAAAGAAACCAGAAGAAGTTCCATGTACGTGAGCTATATTCTTAAATTGTGAAAGCCTGTCTCTTATGCCTGCACTTTCTATTTTAATCATTTGTGGATAATCTTCAAGTTATGTTTACTTGAATTTTGTTTTTCCCTTTTATATATTTATTTGTACATTTTTCTTTTCATAGGA
This sequence comes from Trichilia hirta, assembly GCA_035221805.1. Classification (NCBI taxonomy): domain Eukaryota; kingdom Viridiplantae; phylum Streptophyta; class Magnoliopsida; order Sapindales; family Meliaceae; genus Trichilia; species Trichilia hirta. Next base: position 7,097 of record JAWDEX010205414.1, read on the forward strand.
AAGTTTTGCCTCTTTATGTGTGCTTGGTCAATTTTCATTCAAAGTTTTGTTTCTGTCAAGATTTCTATTTCTCAAAACCACCTTTCTCTAGGTCTATCCTTTATTGATTCGGGCTAATGTGATATGTGAATTTTGGGCGAAATGGTTGTGGGCAACAAAAGATTAATTCCCAAAGTCTGAAAAATCAAATTTACAGAGCTGTGTAAGAGTCGAACGTCTTGCACTGTCAGAGAGTAGTAGTTCTGGCTATAGTTATATGAATCTTAGTGAACATATTACCAACTTTGTTTAGTAGTTTGATGCTTTCACAGTAAAATTAATTAGGTTATATTCTTTTATGAGAAAATTAGAAAAATAATATCCCGAAATGGAAATTATATTCTATTTTCTTACTCTTGTATAATTTTTCTTCAGTCCAACCATTTGAATTCCTTTTACCTTTTGAAACAAATCATTTGGATTTCATGAAATGTGATTTATATGTCGTGTTCTATTCGAGCTTAAAATCCAATTTTAGGCTGTTCTTGGGTGGTACGTAGTTTGTTAATTAGCTTCAAATCTTACTCTAGTTCTATTATTTAGTTTACTGTTTGGAATTGTTATTTAGCTTACATTCCAGGCCTGAAATCTCCGATTTAATTTACAGTATTAGTTTCTATTTAGCTTTGAAATTTCATATTTAGTTAAGGTGTTTAATCCTGGCGTTTGTTGTGTAACTCGATCTTTTCAGGCTTGCTGTTTCTGTTGGTTTTGCAAGAGTTGCTATTTATAGCAGTTTTAGCTGTGCATTCCAAGTGTAGTTTTTGTTCATGCATTAGAGGTAGTGTGCGGATAAATTTTTAATCGTTTTGAGGAGTTTCAATTAGGTTCATGAAGTTTTTTACTTTGACAATTTGTTTGTTATGACCTACCTGATGTACATAAGTGCAGAGCAATTATTGTGGTTCCAAGGACAAACTTATTGTAAAACTGTTGTTGCAAAAGAAGTGATTGTGATCATTGCTTGTCTATTATTATCAAACAAGCAAGACCACACAACAGACTATCATTGGTCACTCAAAGCCTGCATCACTTAGTTCTACTGAAAGTTCTGAGGGAGGTAAGTCATTACTTTTGTTAATTTTCATGTATCTGTCATCCGAAAAATATATACGCTGGTGTCTCTAATTCAGGAGAAGAAAATTTAGAATAAGATATGAGAAAGCACTTCAGTGGACAGGATTGACACTAACTGATGAATGATGATATAATTTTTTCAAGTAAATAATGAAGTGTGCTTTCTGTGTTTGTTTACAGAACTATTTTTTCTCTAAATTATTGTGACTATATTTGTCAGGTTTAATTGGGTGGTCACTATAATCAATATTTCAGTCGGTCATTCATTTTGTGTTGTGACAAGTTGAGCCCACATGGTTCCAGCTTTATAAAGTTAATGAGGCGATTCCTTTTTCTTTTTTCTTATACTTTTCCTTTTTCTAGTTATGATTGTATTGAGATTCTTTAAACATGGTGCTCATTTTATGTTTTCGACTTTCATCAGGTTCCTCAAGGATTGTTATTGGTTTGAAATTTGATTAAGGAATGATCATTAATTTCATATTTTTAATAATAAGAATTATAGAATAATTAATTGACCTTGAAAATTAATTTTGATTTAGAATTCAATTATAAGGATTTAGAATTTGTATTCAAATATATTTTTAGCTTATAATATTTTGATATTGATATTTATATTGTAATTGAATGATGATCCTACTAGTAGCCAAAATTTTTTGAATCATTTTTGAACTACACATTATAATGAAAAACATGAGTGGATTAGTTTCAAAGTAGAAATTGCACATGTAAGTTAGTATTTATTTGTAAATTTTACTTTTAATTAAATTTGATTGCATTAATAAATAATTTTATTGATAATTTAATTTATTTTATTTTTAAATCAAGAAAAATTGGTATAGTTACATTAATTCCTGCTTGAAAATAGAACACAGTCTATTAACCATGAAGAGATATTGTCAAGTATTTGGTGACCAATCACTTTATATCAGAGAGTTGACTAAACATAGAAGAGCTCATGATTTTAGTGTATGTTCCTTATCCACCGAAAATAGATTGTAGAATGATTTATGATTTTAAATTTAGAATGTTTTATCAATTTTAATTAGAGACGACTTTGATAGTTTCAATCATTTGTTTCATTTTGGAATGGTTATGTTCATGTATGATTTAAAATAATTCAGGTTTATATATTTTTTTAGATTATTTTTACTTAAATATTTATTTCTTTGCTTGTTATTAAAATACTATAATTAATAAGAATATTACTATTTTGTGTTAGAAATATTGATATCTAAAATTTATATAAATGTTTTATTAAAATATATATTTATATAAATTTATTTACAAAACTATATATTTCAAAAATAAAGAAATTGGTGATGCCACAAATCGCCTCTAATACCCTATTTTTCGTTTATCTCATTGCTTTTCAATGATGTAGTATGTTGTCACTAAAAACTTTTTAGAGATGACATAAATTTGTTGTCTCTAAAAACACTTTCTATGGCAACATATGTTGTCGTTAACGGGCGACCTTTAGCAGCAACTTTTTTCTGCGACAACTTTTGGTAGCAACCTTGGAGCCACTAAATATCATGTTTAACAATGATATTGATGGTGTCGCTAATATCTTTAATAGTGACAACTATTTAACGTTGCTAATGCTTTTTGCGAACACCGTTTAGCAGTATCAGGGATACAGATATTTTATCGTTGCTATAGCTACAACTTCTAGCATTGCTAAAGATCCTTTTTGTTGAAAAATATTTTAAAAGTTTGGTAATGCCTAGATAAGTAATGGATCTTAATTCTTTATGAAAAAATACTACTTATCGAAACTATGAAAGAAAGAGTGTGTGTGCATGAAATGAGATAGCGATGGCTAAAAAACTTCAAATCCGGCCCGCTAGCCAAAAACTCAAATGTTCCGAATGCGGGTTAACCTAGCCCGCATAGCTAAAAGAAACAAATATAGTTTTGAATTTTCAATATTCGCATGGTGGCCGAATGCGGTCTTTACTTGACCTACAAGAAACCATTCCAAATATTCAGATGTTCACCATTGGCTGTCATTGATCATTGTTAGAAAATTTTTCTAATACCATTTTACATCAAATTTAATATAACTAAATGTCTTGTTTAATTCTCTATGCCATATTACTATTATAATTACCATAAAACTAATCGTTTTTTATAGATCCAAAGTTAAAATTTTATAATTAAATTTTAACTTCAAATATACAAGAAAACAATTAATCTTGTGGTAATTATAATATTATTATTGCATAAAGAATTGAATGAGAATTCTAGTGATATAAACCTTAATGTAAAATGGTATATAAAAACTTTTTTGGCGATAATGAATGGTGGTATAATAACAAAACCTTCATCTTCATCTTCTACTGGTTGAAATTATTCTCCCATATGATTGATCATGTAGCTGACTGATTGTAAAGAAAAGAAGAAACAAAACTGCTTGTTTTAAAATTATCGCTTCAGTCTAAAAAATATAGAGAGCAACCTTTTTAACTAAGGACTAAATTCCATATTTTTTTTTCTAAAGCATTACATTTTAAAGCTTAATTAATAACTACCACTAGAATTATGGTCCTAAAATGGTGCCATGATTACAAACATGAATAACAAAGAAATAAATAACACCAAACAAAATGGAATAACTTTGAACCATTCAAACTAACTAAAAATGAGCTATCCTAAACATATCTTCTAACACTCCTCCTTGTTTAGGAGCTGCAAATTCCAAGTTTTGTCCTTAAAATCTCAAACTTGCTAACTGGCAGTGATTTGGGGAAAACATCTGCAATCTATTTTTCTATTTTGCAGTAGACAAGAATAATAGATCTATCTTTCTGTACTTCCTTTAAAAAGAATAACTTAATGTTAAAATGCTTAGTTTTTTTGTGAAACATAGGATTATGAGAGATAGAAATAGCAGCTTGGTTATTCACAAAAATCTCTGTGCTTTCTTTCTGCTCTAAGTTAAGATCAATT
>JAWDEX010205445.1:0-11165 GCA_035221805.1 Trichilia hirta
CAATATTTTTTCATGTGTCATTAAATATAATTTTTTTATATATTATAATTTATATTATTTAATCTTTTTATCTTAATTAGATCTGAATTAATTCTATTAATCGTAATATAAAATAATAAATAAATAAAGCTATGTAAATTATTAACTCACAGTTAATTAGATTACAATAACCTAATCTTATACTCATTTAAATATGATCGTAGATAAGATGTTTTAGGATTCTTCATGTTTTCTTACTTAAAAGTTGGAATAATCTTCTTTATTTTAAATAATTGCCTTATATACACAATCTTTGAATATTTTAACATTCTTATGAGTCAAAGTAGTCTTGAATCATGAATTTGTCTTGTAACACTTATTTTTTTTATATACATGTTTATAAATAGTAAAATTAATCTTTTTATGATTTACTGATAAATTGAAATAGTACAAAATTAGTATTTTTTTCTTTAGTTATTAGTACACTTTCAAAGATTTTTGAATTTTAAGTGGTTAAATCTAAATTCTGAGATTACAAGTCAATTCAGCACATCAAAAAACTTTGAAGTACCAAATTTTCACTTAATTGGAGGTAGTTTATGCCATAAATCAGGCTTGTAAAGTTCTGCCGATTCAATTGGACCGAAAATAGATCAAATCAAACAAGTTGGATGAATCGAGTTAGTGGATCAGATTGAACTGAGTCAAAATTGGACTGGGTCGAATCAAAACTAAATCGAATGATAATTAGACCTGATTGGGTCAACGTTGAACTTGATCGAGTCTAATCTGAAAGCAAATCGGTTGACAAGTGAGATACACAGACACGCATAAAGTCTACTCGTCTTCAACCTTCGAGAGCGCATGTTGTATATGCTTGCTAATTTTTTTATTTTTTTGTTTTTTGGCGAAATTAGTACCTTTGAATTACTCTTGATGAGAAAAATACGTCTAAATCAAAAAACTTTGAAAATGACGATCAAAATAATCACAATTTATTGAAGAAACTTTTGTCACAATTTAACTTTTTTGACAATAATTTGCTATGATACTACTATTGAAACTTATTAACACCATCTTGAGACTAGTTGTTTCACGCAAAGACTTCTTAAAATGTTTTAAGATAGAATAATCTTTTATAATTTTGCAAATTTATTTAATTTTTCTCTTTAAGAATACTAAGCTATATTATAATTTTTAATAATTTGAATGCACTACTTTCATTGTCTATTTATAGAATAACACTTTTAGAATAAAATTATTTATTAAATAATTGTAGTTCTTTGTAAATTTGGACACAATTGTTCGACGAATAATCGTGTCCTTTTACTACATATTATTTCATCAATGAATATATTTTCTATATGAGACCCATGCTTTAATTATGTCCTTTTAATATTAATTATTTAAAAATTTAACATGATATTATTAAAATGAACTTCTCACAAAACACAAGTCAATCCAAATTTTTAAAATCAGATAAATTAATATAATATAATTTACAATTTTAAAAATAACAAATCGACATCGTACAATTTATATTTTTAAAAATAATAACTAAGAGAAAAGAATATATATTTTTAAAAATACTAATAAAATATGTTGATAAACTCATTTTTTTATGAATTGGAGCTATATTGCTCATAAATTTTTCTTCAAACTATAAGTTAATATGATAGAATTAGATTAATATACATTAGTGTAACATTATAATAACTTAAAACACTAAAATTTTAAAACATGTATTTAATACATAGAGCTTGATTAATATGCATTATTAGCATGTAACATTATATTAAACCGAGACAATAACATGGATTTTGAAACATGTTACGTAAATATTGAAACGCAGACAACTTCATTTGAAATTTAAGCTTAGAGTTCAATTACATATCTGACGACGTCAATCACGTCAGCCGCAATAGGATGACACTTAATATAATAGTTTCTCCAATAGAAAGGCAGGCAGTCGAGGTGCGACGTTCTGCCATTTGATTTATTCAGAACTTTATATTATTCATTAGGGGGAGAAATGGATACACGACAAACTTCAGATAGGTTGTCACATCACTCAAATCAATGTCAAACCTACACTAAATTCAAATGCACATATCATGAGGTTGGATTCATTTTTTTTTTTTTTTTTTAATTTCATATGCTTAAATTTCAACTCATTTCATATACTTTCAAATTAAAATATATGCTATGCTTATATTACTACTGCAAACGACCCTATCAAATCTTCTGGACTCCATTTTTTATCTATAGTAAACGACTGTGGAACACGACAACCAATTAATTCTCTGAAAAACATGGAATTCATATACGTTGTTTAAAAGAAAAAGAAAAAATAAAGTCGATTAGGCTCTGCTTCATTTCCAAGGACAAAACCCTTAAATTTGCTCTCAAAAGCTGCATACCTATTGCATCCTTGGGGGGTCCAACAATAACCGCTTGAAAATGGTGATTATGTCATGCATGAAACAAAATTAAATATTAAAAAAAAAATAAAGCAAGTCTCCATCAGATAATTCACGAGATTAAACAGAACCCATAGGCGATGGCTCTTATCCATTAAGAAAAGATCATTCAAAAGAAGATTCGTCGTTGTACAAGATGTGTAAGCTCGGCTGCAACATCAATGGGAACTTGAACGAAGAAAAGTTCAGCAAGCACATGCCATGGATTGGCATATATGTAGCAACAGCATCTTTGGCCAGCGCAGCGCCACCAAAAATTCTGGTTGCCGTGCAGATACTTCTCTCTTAATGCAACTACCCTCACCATAATAGCTTTGGCAATCAAATTTTCAGTGGATCTCAACACCGCCATGCCTCAAAAACAGTATCAGCTTGCAAAGCGTAGCAGTGCTGCCTCAATATGTATGGTAATGGGTAATACTATGCCTTCTCTTGGAACCATGGAAACCAAGAAATTTGCAAGAACATTATAGATTTGGGAATTCCTGTTATTGCCATGATTGTTAACACCAGCATCAAATTAGGTACTGGCGTAATCTTTGTTTACTGGAAAGTAACATGCTTTAACCATGTTTCTTATGCTTGTTTTGGCTAGTGATCTTGAGTTTTACGGATTTAACTGTGCCAATCAACAAGCGATATTTAGAAATGAAGTACAATAAGAAACATGAATTAGCTCTCAATGAAGGCGAAAATGAACCTGATCGACCAGTAGAAGAAAAACTCGAAGAAGATCTAATGAAACATTGGACAATGGCAAATACCTGCAGCCCCCGGTTTGTGATGGGGCTGTCAGTTACATGCATTGCCTCTGGGGCACTGTGTCTCCCGATTGCCCTGACTTTAGCAGATACCACTCCACGATCTTAATTGATGCCATGGTCATTCAAATTCTGCACTTGGGAGTCTGACTATAAGCGGTCAACCACTTTAGTTCTCAGTGCGCAGACCATTGCAGTAGGAGTTGGAACAATTGCCCAGCACTTAGATGGTTCACTGCCATAAATTTCACTTGTCCAAACAGAGAGAAGAAAATCTGTGTAAATAAGATCTTCAATGCAGAATGGTATCGGATGCAGATGCCAGAAGAGTTGAAAGAGTGTTCTTAAGTTTTTAGAATAAAAAATCGTCAATGCAGGAAATTTTTCCATGATGCCAAAAGTCAACTTCTTAATGGGTGCATCTAGATGCAAACTGGGATTGGGTTGGCGAGCAAAGTAATTCAATTCATCTCCATTTACTTTGTAAGCTGAATTTTGTTATTCTGTGATTTTTGTACAGGGTTGAAGAAGAAGTTCAAACACAACAACAGCATTTCAAATGACTCAAGATCAGATTCTCAGTCCAGCCCAAAGCTAGATCTTAGCCGTTTTGTTTTGCATCTTGAAGGCAAGACTGAACTAGTTGAGATAATAATGAAGAACAACTGTGATGCTACAGATGGATATGGATGGGCAACAAGAAGCAGCCAAAAATCTCCTTAAACTGTTAGAACAATCAAATTCGCAGGGATTCAAGGGAGTGCAAGACTTTGACAGTTACCTGGTTCCCTCTCTAGATTTTAAAGAACCTCCAAACTGTTGAGTGCTGCCAGTAGTGACATTCACAAGCATTGTAGTCACACTTCCAAACATCAAAAGTTGTTTAGTGAAGCAGTTGATACACAGCGAGCATGAAGGGCTCATGTATGTAAAACTCATTGAAGAAACCCTAGATGTGAAAGGAGATCTGCTCAACATCAGGAAGGCAGCTGCCTGTGTCTTGCTAGAAATTGATCTTTTATCATCTATGGCTGGATGTGAATCTCCGTAAACTGTATCAACAAGAAAGTAGTCCAAGGGAGATAATTGAAGCACTTGCTGATACTGCAAAGAACACGTATACAGAATATAAGAACACATATGTGAATAAATGTATATTAAAGGATAGCCCTTAAAGTGGCCCATCAAGTATTGTCGTCTAAGTCCATTTACAGAACAAGCAAAAACAATCACGCTGGATTACCAAAGCAGAAAATAGCAGACAAGAGAAAGATTGTTTGAAAAACCAACTGTAATGCTCTTCGATATTATTGGTGCTTGTCTCACCAACTTACTACATGTCATATCTTTGAGGCATTCAAGCAGCACCATTGAAGAAAGAGAAGAAAGCGTGCAAAACACAGTTTTCCTTATTGGTAAATCTGAAAGAATTTTGAAACTTCTAGATGAAAGGGTGACCCCAAGTTTACATCCTGATCAAATGGCAAGTGTCGATGAATGGCACTCACTACAAAAGCTGAAAGCGGTCTGCTCTCCATTCCATCTGCATCAGAGTGACACTGTTTCTTTCAATCAAAGTGAGTTGTGTGTCACAATAGAGTAAATTATTGGAAGCTTGGTGCGGAAAGACACAGGTACATTATGATTGAATGTCGCGTTTAGGCTCATTCATGGCAGAGAGAAGAATTGAACTGACCTGTGCCAAGTTTGTAAGGAAATATTACAATAAAGTCGATGTATAATACAGACAAGTTATTTGAAAGCGGGAAATTCCAACCCTAGATTTTGGGAAACTAAAAATTCAGTTGTATTCCATGCTCAACTAACCTACACGAAGATGTATTAATGCATTAATGACAATGATAATGTTACAGCAAAAACAAATCAAGGCATAAGCATAGGATATTAGTGCCAAGACTACTACAGCAATCACTCAATTGAAAAGATTAAGCCATCTCATTAGCTACGAAATCCAATATGATTAAAATATATGGAATTGATGGGTGAACTTCAATTCAGCTTAAACAAAATGGCATCAAACTCAAGTTCAGATGTTGAGGAAGTTCGAATCTTCAGTCAAACTTCTTAAATTTTATGATATTTCCATTTTTTATCCTGACGTCTTGAATTCAATAAGGTCCATACAAACTGTGTAAAATTCTCATCTGGCCTGACCTTGCTTGTTATAATCCTACAGTCAAATAGTATTTATCCTCAATTATATATATCCCAAAACATCGCTTACCTGCTCTACGACTACAAAAGAGAAGACAGTACAATCAAAGTTATTCTAACCTTCAAAACAGAAACTATAGATAACCCTTAGAACTTATGCTCACTAATCTTGCTATAAGAGACTGAGCTGCACTGGGAGCTTCTCAGCAAGTTACTGTAGATTTCAATCATCCACTAATGATGAATGATATAACAAACTAAGTCTTTGTTTGGTTTGGAGGTACTGTGGTTTCTGTAGCATGGAAGCACTAGGTATCAAATATTAATAAAAAAATAGGTAAATTTTACTAAAAGTTACTGTATCAAACTCTTTTTCAGTTTTGCTTTCAAAATATAGCAGAAACACTAGAATTCCAAACAAAGCCTACGCCTTTTTGATTTGTCTAGGTTAGAAGGTTTTCTGTTTGAATTACCTTTTTGAATCATTACAAAGAAATGTCTCTTTACGTATGCATTATTGGAATTAGGATTATAATTATGATTTACCACCGAATGTAAATGGCTTTCACATCCAAGCCAAATTATGATTTATCAAAGGTTAAGTATTAAGCAACTTTTCTACAACCAAAACACAAACACACACAAAAACAATGTGCTAAACATGAGCAAGACAAAAACTGTCGGTAGAAATAGATAACCATATGGACCAAGGTTTATAAAGTGGAGAATCATGGATTCAAACTCTTCACAGTTTAACCTTTTGATCTGCAAGGGTTAAGTGTAGTAAACAGACTTACGTACCAGGGTGCAGATCTTTGAATATTACAGTCAAATCTTCCTGCCAAGTGATTCTTCATTGGTAATCACCCTCATTCATTGTATAGCAGATCACTGCACAATTAGTTGAACGTGGTGTCCAAATGTTGCTTTAGAACTGCTACATAATTCAGGTAATAAGTTTATGTTTGACAAGTTGAAATGCGTTTCAATGAACAATAGCAATTGTCAGAAACAAACCAGAGATCAAAAGTTGTTCAATGAAAGCCTGGGTGATCTGATTGCTATAGAATTACCATTGACAATGTAAGCACAATCAATATTCCCGAACTCCCAATAATTAACATTGGCATTGATACTATCCTCATCCATGAGTATCAAATTCAATTTCAAATTTTCAATTGTAATTCTATTGATCATGGAGTTCAAATACAGCTCAATTCACATACATCTTGACAAAATTGATCATGATGAACTCCAAATTTTTTCTAATTACTTGTCATTATTTACTTTGCATCACTTTCAGCTGTTCATTTCTAACAACTTACTTGCGCTTGTCCATACATACAGTCTACCCCATTGTCTCTTCTTGGCAACAATCGAAATAATACTGCATCCACTATTATTGAGCTGCTAATAAGTCCCAACTCGCGAGACTATGTGGGGAGTCGTGTTTGATAAACGAAACAACAAATCAACAAACTATCTGTTCCAATTTCCATTGATAATTTAAAATTTCAAAGTGCAATCAATCCAATAGCAATCACTACGAAATTACAACAGACGTCCTTCAAATCTTATAAATAGAAGGAAGAAAAAAAAAAGGAAATTACACAGAACCTGGAATCTAACTTGACATGAATACTGCGTCTTGAACTAATCGTCGTGATCTGTCCTTTTGGGTTTTCGATAATTTTCTTCGACGTGTTTTGCCATCAACAGTCCAGTGTCAACTAGCTTCCTGATATTGGGCACGTTGTAGTTCTGGACTACATAAACGCCGAAGACTGTTCCCGCCACGAAGGAGAAGCAGCTCCTGATAACCCCCATTTTATAAATTGATCGTTAAGTAAGTTTGATCTGAAAAAAGAGGAATTTTATAGGGAGTTTTTGTTGGTTTGATGATCTAGTTGCCCAGGGCCGTGATTTAGTTTTTCACCTGTTGACGGTTAACTGGCCGCTTCCGAAACCTCGCTTACAAGCTTTAGCTTGGACTTCAAAGTCAAGAAATCAAACATAGATCAAGTAAGTTTTGTGGGTCCCCGTGAGTTTTTCATTCCCGATTCTGATTGGTTGGATACTTTGATCCAATAATACATATTGTTCATGATATGGCCCATAAAAATATACGAATACATCTTTTAATTCTTCTACTATTATTTTTGATTTTTATTATATTTTTTTAAATATTACCCATAAATGACAATTATTATCAAAAAATATAATAAGAAGTTTTAAAATTTTAAGATATTTCATCCATCTTTGTGCAGCAGTTGATAGTCCTACCTGTAAAATTTAAATATAAAAACTGAATTATATATTAAACTATGTATTTTATTATAAATGTCGTAAACAGCTATACAATACGTTTTCTTTCAATCAAAAATTTTTCCTGAGTTTCTCCTTGTACAATGCACAGGGTATTCTTCCAGCCAATTACAAAATCCTGTGCAACAAGTGAGAATCTTCTTCTACTGATGAAAATTGTGTCCCTTCCTTCTCATGAATGATCAAACTGGCCAGTTTCTTCGTTATTTGATTTATACCATTCAAAGAGTTTGATAATCCTGTGTTTTCAAGTTCTATTAATACCAAGAATTATGTTCTCTTCGTTTTTATGTATGTAAGTATGTATGATTTTATTTCAAATGTTATGAACCTCTAGACGTTTTAAAACTCTTTTGTAGCGGTACAACCAAGTATCTTCGTTCTTTTGCTTATCCTCCAACTTTTTATATACAAACATTATTTACTTTCTCAATTCTTCCCAAGTATTGGGTTGAAAAGTTTGTTAGAAACTTTGATATATAACACTAAAGGTGCTTGACACACACTATATTCTTTTAGATTAATATTAGAAATTTTAAACTTTAGACAATTATGTCAGAAGTATTATATTATTTTAATTATTCAAAATTTGTAAAAACAAAACAAAAGAATTCTAAATAATGTATTATTAATTTATAACGAGTATGATTGAAGTTATATGATATTGAGGATTTACATCAATTGACTAAAAAAGTAACACTACTCGTTCTTTTAACTCGTAATTAATGTCTGTAATGGGTCGTGTGAACTAATATTAACTATTAATTATTATTTTTACATTTTTCCAATCACATGGTGCCCACTAGTTGTGGGCCTGGACTTGGCTGGGCGATGCTGCAAATAGCCCTAGTTTAGGATTTGCTGAAATCTGTTTTGGAGGGAGAAGAATTAATTAGCTTCACGAAAGGGAAGGTATTATCTTCTTGTTGTCAGATAGAATTCTGTTAAGTAAAGAATTTGAGTCCCTGTTAATTTATTATCCTTTCGAAGAAACAGGATTTGGAAATATATATACATATATTTTGGCTTCGACTTCTGTTTGATTTATTTACCTACAGGTGAGTGGATATATTTTTGTGTGTGTGTGTGTGCGTGTTATAATTGATGTGATACTAACTCATATTTACTACGTATTAAATAGTCATTGATTTTTTTCTATTATCACGTAATATCTTATAATTGTAAAAGAAAAGATGGTGAGTTAACAATATATATATTATATAATTTAGTAGCATTTATATATTATGTGTCAAAGAAAAAGAATACAAGAGGAAGTAAGGATATATTGTTTGTAGAAAATAAATAAATTTATTTAAAAATTATTGTTTATTATTATTTTTTTAATTATTATCAGGGGCTGGATCGGCCTGACCCACCGTTTTGTTTATATATATATATATATATATATATATTAAAATATTAGTATTTTAAACTAAAAAATTAGTTAAAAAAATAAGTCTAACATATGAATATTTTAGCCCTAAAAAATGACCTACTAAATATTAAATTCTAATACCAATATTAGCAGTTAGCACAATATATATATATATTGTTCTAACTGCTAATATTGGTATTAGAATTTAATATATATATATATATATAAGTGGACCTTATTTTTTTGTCTTTTCCTCTAGTTTCTTCTTCTTGTCTCCACTGTTCCATTTTACCAAATTTTTTGTTTGGCTGTTGTAGCTGCAAAACAATTTCGTGGTCTCGATTTCTTTTTTTCTTTTTTTCTTTTTATTTTTTTTTTCAATTTTTATGTCACCCTTTAAGGTAACAATAATAAATGAGAAAATTTTATATTATATCATTAAAATTAAATTTATTTTATTATTTTAATTATTTTTTATATTTAATCATTTTTAATTGTTAGAATTTGTTATTTGATAGAAATTATATTCATTTTAAAAGATAAAATAATATAAAATTCTTATATGAATAATTTTATAACAAGTTTGGGTGAGTTTAGTTTTCTTTAAATTAAAGAATTTCGCGCCTTCTATTTTCTCATAACAATATATAATTTATAACGGCAACTACGAGTTAAATAAATAATAATATATATATATATATATATATATATATATATAGAGAGAGAGAGAGAGAGAGAAAATTTTTATATTTGATTAGTTTGTGAGTTAGAGTTGTTCATGTTGTTACATTTTAGTTTTTATCACAACAAAGATTTTGTATTATATATTTATTTTTTATAATATTATATTTTTAATTTCAATTTTTTGTTTAAAAATATATTTTTAGAGAAAATATTCATGAAGTTCTTTTTATTAGTTATATATTTACTTTTTTAAATTTAAAAATTTCTTATATTGTCTATTTATATTAAATTTAGCCGGATATATTACAAATTTTTGAGTCCACCCTTGATTATTATTAATAAATAGTCAAAAAATGAATTTTAATATATGGATGGTAATTCACAAGCACTTACTTTCTGGAGTTTGAAGCATAAAAGAAGATAACAAGAGAAAATTGGACAACGCGTTTTTCTTACGCTCAATAAGTTCTTATAAAAATAAAAAAGATTGTACATAGGTTGGAAAGAGCATGATAATATTTTTTATTATATACTTAAATATAAAAATATCATATATTATATTTATGATTTGACGTAGTTTAGAATTAATATATTATAAATGTCTATCACTTTATAAGAAAAAGTGGAATGATGGAGAAGCTTGATATTATATAAAAAAAAATTTATCAGATTAACTATTTGTAAGTTGCATTATGGGAAAAAGTAACAAACAGACCATTTGACTTAAGCATGCAAATTATAATAATATTATAAAACATAAAAATTTTAATTATAAAAATTTTAAAAAGCTTATTTTTTGTCATTATTATTTAATTGTTTTTTAAATTTTTTTAAACTCTCTTAATCCTCTAAAAATAATATTGAATCAAAATAATTAAATTAAAAAACTAAGCAAGCAAAAAGAATCTTTATTTATAAATATTTTGTCATAAAAAAAAATCTTTCAATTTAAAAAGATTAATGAACATTATCAATTTTTAATACAGTAATTTTAAAAATTCAAAGATAATTATAGACCATTAAGAAGAGAGTTATGCCTAGTAACTTAGAAATAAAAAGCCAAATTTAAAAGGTTATTTATGGCCATTAAATTTTAAAATTAAAAGTCATAAGTAACTTACATTCTCTTACTTAGCCTGCAAATTTCAAAATTCTCAATTATAAAAAATAAAATATATAAATCACAGCGATCAGTTATCAAAATTAACAACTTCTTTTTTATGTATTACAAATATATCATATTTCTTATTACTGTCTTTATGTGATAATTTAACTTTAATAAATAAATTCTATATTTATTTTTAATTTTATATAATGACTTTAACTTAATAAATAAACCTCATATTAATCTATATTCAAGTTTTCTTTTAAATAAATGTGCACACT
>JAWDEX010205456.1:0-11164 GCA_035221805.1 Trichilia hirta
AAATAACTATGATATTATTAAGCCTAAAGATTATTTATACAACTAATACGACGATCATCCAATTGATAATTACGTGTAATTAGTATTTAGACAAATTATACAAGTCTATTCAATGAACTCATACTCAACTGATGAGCACCTATACGCTTATTAGTGTCATCACACAAATAATCTATGAAATAGATTACTCTCTATTAAATATAGAGTAAGAATAGTATATACTAGTCTATTTAATATTATGAATGCTCTAATTCATAGTTTTATGACTAAGAATAATTAAAAATGATACTATTAATATATAGTTTCATAAATATGAACTCATTATAACAATGTGTATTGTATATATTCTATAGACTTTATCATAATATGTAAATCAAGCATACATATAAAATAATAAAAAATAATATAATAAAAAATACTTATTTTATTATTCATAAGATTTACAAGAGATTTATAAAGATACAATCATTGATCATATCATGATCGATTTTTAAGGACACCTATCTTTATCAGATATAGCATCTTTTATTTTCTATCTGTAGTAATTTTAATTTTCAAAATATAAAATACTTTACCCGTGTCTTTCATATGAAACTTTACACTAAGATATGACTTTGTTTTATTAATTATATTTATACAAATTACTAGCCAATAAAATATCATTTACATATAATGAGTGTATAGATATTTTGTCTTGGCATTGCCAACTATAAATAAAATAATCCAATGAATTTATTTTGTAACCCAAATCGAAAATTACTTGATAGAATTTTAAATACTATTATCTAGATGACTGTTTAAGTTTATATATAGATTTCTTTAATTTATAGACTTTATTTTTATGTTTTTTATCCAAAAAAACCTTTTAGTTATGACATATAGATATCTTCTTTTAACTTATCTTTTACAAATGCTGTCTTTACATCTAATTAATGTAATTCAAAATCCAATCTAGCAATAATTACTGTGATGACTTGAATGAATGTGAATTTAACAACTATGATAAGTATTAAAAAAATTTATCCTAGACTTTTAAGTATAGCATTTAGTTACCAATTTAACCTTATATCTGTTTAGACTTTTATCAACCTTTAACTTTTTCTCTAATACCCATTTATAATTAATAGGCTTTCTTTCTATAGGTAAATCAACTAATTCTCAAATTTTATTTAATCTTCTATGGTTAATTGTCATTCTTTGGAATTAAACTATCTTATAGTATGACTGTAAATTTTGGGATAATCACTTAATTGATTTCCTTCATCAATGATAAAGACATAATGATCTTTGAACCATTAAAAGTGTTCTCTTTTTTTTTTCTTTTCTTTTTCTTTTCTTTTACTAACTTGTATGTCTTTACTAGATTGTGTGAAATTATAGGATTAACAGTATCCTTTAATTCTATATTAAGATTATTAGTAGGTTATAATAAAGTGGTAGAAATCTCATTTTTATTAAGCAGCTCAAACTACTTATTAGAAATAACTATGTTCGTCGTTTTCATAAACACAATATCTCTACTTTTTGTAAGATCCATGTTTAGATGATAAAACTTATAACCACTCACATTTTTAACATAACTAATGAAGTTGTATTCCCATATTTTAGTACTAACTTTATCTCTGAAAGGCTTAGATATAAGAACATAGGCCTTGTATCTCTAAACCTTTAATTTAAATAAATCTACTTTGGTCATCATCTATATTTCATATGGAGTTAATAATTTAACTTTTGTATAAACTCTGTTTAATATATATGCTATTGTAAGTAATGCCTCACCCTAAAAATATATAAACATTCCTTAATAAGATATCATCAATCTTATCATATCTAATAGAGTTTGATTTTTTCTTTCTACTATTCTATTTTATTGTGGACTATAGGTATTGTATAAATATACTTTATATTACTTACTTTGCAAAAATTATCAAAAATTTCATATTCTCTAACCTGATCACTATTTAATACTTTGATCGAGCAACTCAATTGTGTTTCTACTTTTTTTATATATTTTAAAAAATTTTTAAAGCCTCTTATTTATATTTTAGAAAATATACATATCCATATCTAGAATAATTATCAATAAAAGTGATAAAATATTCCATAGCCGTATGTGTTTTTGTTCTCATAGGTCCATATAAATTTCAATGTACTACTTCAAATAAATTTAATGATTTTTAATGATTGGAGAAAGATTTTCTCATTATTTTACCTTTATTACATAATTAACATGTGCTAAATTTATCCAAATTTACTTGAAAAAGAATTTTTTTTATTACTCATTTTAAATATTTTATTTGTATTTATATTACCTAATCTAAAATATCAAAGTAAAGTATCATTTAAATCTAATATATAAATATAATTAAAAAAATAAGTTTTATTCACTGTAAATCCAATTAAATACATATCATTAATTTTTTTTTTCTCTTAAAAGTACAAGATCATTTATCTCTATGGTCAAAAATCGAGATTTAAATCTAATTTCAAACTCTTTTTATCTAGAATAGATATAAAGATCAAATTTTTTCCTATTGATGGAGCATATAATGCATCTTTTAATATTATAGTGGCGTCTACAGATGAGATTTTACAATTTATTACAACTTGAACATCAATATAGGTATTATTACTTATGTGTAACTGATATTTTTCTACTTTTTTTTTTCAAAGTTAACAAATTAACTTTTGTCATTGCTAACATGTGTACTAGCACCAAATTTTATCCATCATTGATTTTGAGATTTAGTAATAAGTGTCTTAAAAATATTCAAAATAGTTTTTTTTCTCTCAATCTTTTTATTTGTATGTATTGAGCACTTGGCTTTAAAATAACCCCACATATAAAATATCTATTTTTCTTATATTTTTTATTCTTTGGTCAAAATTTTTATAGTCCCTTCTTTCATTTTGAATTCTTCTCATTATGTTTTATTTTGTCATTTTGAGAACTCTCTGTCAAAAAAAATTTGTTAAAGTGATTCTTCTCTTTTTTTTTTATTCATTCTGACCTCTTCAATTACTAATATCATAGGCAATAAAGTCATGTATAAATTATTTTGTCCACGTATAATTGTGATTATAATATAATCCTATACTTTGAAAGATTATTATGAAGAAATAAAACATGCATCTTATCAGATATTTCATAATCAATATTTGACAGATTTTTATAAGTAGTTTCATCTTGATAATATGATCTCCTATACTTTCACTTTCATTCATACAAAAACTATTAATAGAATATATGTATTAGATTGGGGCCCATACTTACTATATAATGCATCTATAATTTTTTTACCAATATGATAATCCTTATATAAAGCAATTAAATCATCTTGCATGGTACTAAGAATCATTGTCTTAATTAATTCATTATCTTTCTTCCATTTATCTAAAGTTGTATTTTTTACGATTTTATTTTTTTTAATAACATACAATACTTTCTCATGTGTTATTAAATATAAAATTCTTCTTTTTTATATATTGTAATTCACATTATTTAATCATTCTATCTTAGCTAAATCAAAATCAATTCTATTAACCATAATATAAAATAATATGACACAAATAAATAAGTAAATAAAATTATGTAAATTTTAACTCATAGATAATTAGTTTATAATAACCTAGTCGTATACTCATTTAGATGCAACCATAAATACTTTCTTAAGATTCTTCACGTTTTCTTACTTAAAAGTTGGAATAATCCTACTTACTTTAAACAATTATGTTGTATACATAGTTTCTGAATATTTTAATATTTTTGTAAGTTGAAGTGGTCTTAAACCTCAAACTTATCTTGCAACACTTATTTTTTTTGTCACACAAATTAAGAATAATAAAATTAATCTTTCTTTGATGTGTTGGTAAACTAAAATAGTACAAAACTACTTTTTTTTTTATTTTATTCATACACTTTAAAAGATTTTTAAATTTTGAGTGTTCAAATTTAAATTCTAAAACCATAAATCAATTTGATACATCAAAAAATTTTAAGGTACCAAATTTTGATTTGATTAAGGCTAGTTTAGACCTTGAACGGGGTTTGAGAAACTCAGACTGTTCAATTGGACCAAAAATGGATTAAACTAAATTGTTTGATTGGATAAGATTTTTGCATAAATCAAATTTAGACTAGATTGATTCAATTAGGTCTTTTTACTATTAAAATGGCATCTTTCTACCATTATATCATTTCATCAATGGACATAATTTTTTAATGTGACTCTTACTTTGATCATGTCCTTTCAATTATCCATGAGACAGGAGGAGGAAAGTAATGAAAATAGAGAAATTATTGTAGACATTGAAAATATATATTTTTTAAATTTTAGTTATTATTGTCTACTTTTGCAAAAATTATTTGCTTTGAAGAAGAACAAGAGATGATTATGTTATTAATTTACAAAAAATCAAATGATAATCCTCTCATTTTTTTAATCCATTTTTCCACTTTTTAGGGTAGAATTAATAATTTTATTACGTATTCATTTTATAGTAGCTAAAATTATTATTATGGTATTTTGATAATTGCAACAAAAATTCACTTTTTGCAATAGAATTGTATTATGCTACGCAACGAGGTCTTTGTTAATTAAGAAAAAATTTTGAGGGCTTTTTTTTAACCCGAAGAAATTATGGGTGGATATTATCAGTTTGAATTAATTTGAGCTTCGATTTTTAATTTGATCGAATTTGATTTGCTCACCTCTAAAAGAAAAATATGTAAAATTATCTCTTTTAATTTAAAATAAAAAAGGTAAAAGCACGCTTCTGCAGTTTATGTTTACTCCTTTTAATTTTATGTTATGTGTATATCAAGTTGTCCAATTGTTTAAGAAATTATAATGAGGTATTATCACTTTTTTTTTTTAAAGTTTTTGTAGTATTTTACTTAAATTTACCTTCCTTCATCTTTAAAAATATTATTTATACTTAGTTTTATATTTTTATATACAATAATAAAATTAGATATAATTATTTATTTATCTCCTTATTAATATACGTAATAAAATTAAAAAAAAATGCATACTCAATAATTAAAAATTATTGTAAATCTCAATAATTAAAAATTATTGTAAATTTTACTAAATTATTGTCACTGTCTAACCATCATATATATTCCAATAATAAAATAAGATTAAAAAATAAAATAAAATAATTATATATGTAATTAATTTTTATTTATAATTTAGTGTGTTATAATTATAAAAAAAATAAGTGTATCTAAATTTTGTTATTATATGTTAAGATATAAAAGTAGTTATAAATAATAATTTTAGGAAAGAGAAAAAGCGAATGTTTATTTTTATATTCTCATAAAATATTGCTAAATCTTAAAAAAAAGATAAACAATAATAAACTAATAATATTAAAGCATAGAATAGATGAATTTATTATTATTATTATTTTTTTTTTTTTGAAGAGTCCAAGCATCAAAGTCTACCATCCTATTAACTCACTTAAAAAGTTTACAAAGTTTTTATTGCATATCTCTAAATTTTCCTCAGATTTGTTTGATACATCATTTTTTAAATTTATAAAACAATTAATATTTTCTTTTAGTTTTTGGTTACATATTTTAAAATTATAACTTCATTTTTCACTTACGTATTGTTTATTTCAAATTTAAAAGAAAATGGTAAAATCATTTCATAGGTCTTAACGAGAGATTTAAAAAAAAAAAAAAAATCCTAAAAGATAATTCTTGTTATATACATAATAATAATTCAGAATCATAATTTAAACTATTAAAACAAATTTTACAAATACAATACATTTAGTATAAACTCGTGTGTGTATATATTTTTCATATATTTTATGAATTTTTTTAATTTTTACTTTCATATTATATCCTATTAATTTGTATAAATAATTTATAATCTTTAAATTTACTAAACTATTTGTTGAAATTGCACTGTTACAACAAGAAGGCGCTAACGTCACTACAACTTACAGATAACCACCTTCATAAAAAACACAGGCCAACAGTCTTTCTCTACTGCAATCAATCAATTTCCAACCGTGTCTATGTTGTACCAGTATCATAACGCAACTGGAAATCCATGATATCTTCTCTTATGAGCGTAGAATTTGGGCCGCGTTTTAATAATACAGACACGGAGGAAACTTAAGAATCGAATCCAGTAACCCTACACAAGACTACCCCACGTGCAATTCCTTTACTATTTGTTTTATCCTCCAGTACCCAGAGTCCATGGTCAAGGCAAAGCAGAAGTCAGTGAACAGGAACCTTGATCATTTACTCTTCCCACAAGGCAGGAAGCAGGAAGCAGAAACCATATCACCCTCACCTTCAAAAGAAACAAGAGTTCAAATTTACGCACCCAAGTGTCAAAAACTAAAGCGTGGGAATGCCAGTTGAGCTAGAATTCTAAGGAAGAAAAATGGCGTGCGTCAAACACTGATAGTGACTATACATACTGCCAAAAGTGTATTTGGCTTCACTCGTACAACAGATGCTCATTTTAGTACAAACTTTGCATATAAATCTCAATATTAGTAGTTACCCATAGACAAGTAAACGGCAAGAAGAAATAAAGAGTAATCACGAACTTGCAATACTAAATTCAGGAATCTAATGTAAGAGACTTAAAATATGTCTGGACGAAACAGCCCAGGAATAGAGCTACTTTCTTGTGCCCTCTGCAGATGAAGCTTTAAGGCATAGTTCTTCAGCTGCAAAAGCAAGAATTTACAAAGTCAATTCTGGAGATCAATAAATAAAGAATGCGGATCATCTGCAATTCAGGATTCTTATTCTCAACAGGACACCACTCAATCTCAACTCAAGATAAAAGATTTAACTCCCAACACAAATATTGTTCAGAATTTGAAGAATTACAAACAAGTAAAACCACAATTGACCTGACAAATAGATCAAAATGGTCTAGTTCTGAATTCAATTATCAAACTTCTCACATACAGTTCAAGATTTTCAATGAACAGAAGCATTCTTCAACAAACATGCATACCCCCATCCCCATCCATTACCCACTAGGAGGTCATTCCACAAGCACAGAACAGATGTGCCGTTTTAAGCTACCCATATAAACTGAATATCTAGTGATTCTCAAAGAATTTTGCAGCCAGATGTCGGTAGGCCAAGCACAACAGACAATCAGATCATATCAAACTTCACAATCTTGAGGAATGGAATAGGTCTATAATTATAAACAAGATTACCTCTAAATTTCTAGCTTGTTCTTGGTACTGATTTATAATAAGCTTCAAAAGTTCTATTTCCTTTTCCTTCTGCTCTTGCTCCAAACGGCGCTCATGCTGGATAGAAACTGCTTTCTTCAGAATCTGGTTGTCATTTAACAAGCTCTGCAGATGCTCCTTCAGAGAAGCATGCTCAAGCTGCTCCAGGGATGATTATAAAAAATATATCAGCATGGGAAAGCACAAAGGTCAAATTTGTTATTCTGAAGCCAGAGATATGATAGATATTGTTGTTTGATCACCTCCTTTGATGCCTTAGAGTTGGTAACGATATTTCTTTCAAAAGCCTCTAAAATCCTGGCAGTACAACCCCTGGCATCATCAACATTTTTTGCACTCATCATCTCATTCACAAAAAAATCCACCCACTTGGACCCACCCATCATATTTTCACCATGAAAGGTTGTATTTGTATCTCCAACTTCCTCTTCTGCCATTTGACTACCTGGTTGACACAGATTCAGAAAAAGAGAACAAAAAGCAGATTAAGTCCAAGAACAATATAACTAGGCATCAAACATATAGCAGCCATTTTGGTATAACTAATCAAGGAAATCAGATCATTAATGGAGAAAAAAAAACTCACATGAAGCTGTACTTTCCGCAGAAACAGCATGACAATTACCAATTGTTGTGGAATCAAGTTCCTTTGATATATTTCTTTCACTACTGACACCGAATGAAAGTGCACGCAAACTATCAACTGCATCTTCGATATTATTGTCATCATTCCTAAGGACAGATTTTATCATCTAAATTTAAGAAGAAAAGAAAATTCATAAACACCATTACAAGCTAAAAAGATCAACAAATCATATTTACTAATTGTTTTCCTCTATTTCTCTCTCTAAATAACATAACAAAGAACAAATATACATATGCATCCACTAGATCTCTTATTTAAAAGTCACAACTATTGCATTGAAAAAGAAAAAGAACATAATGGTAAACCAAACCTCTCCCCATCTTTGTTGCAACCAGAACTTGAAGCCCATACTTCTACTAAAATCCAAGATATTTTATCCGTCGAACAAAGTAGCAACTACCAAATACACAACACTATTACATTTGTTACTACTTACTACATTATTGTCATATTGGACTAGATTATATATCAAAGAGAATAAATAACGAATGGAATATTTAGAGTAAATATACGAGTCCAATCAATCATTTAAAGATGTAAATTCAAAACCACCAAACCAGGTCATAATCCATACATTTATAACCAATAATCAAGAAAGCAACAATAGAATAACAAAATTTGATGTCATTAAAGTGGAGATTATTATGAAATGGACAATTAATATCATGCTCAACCACAATTTCAATCTAAAATGTGATACATTAAATTTTTAAAAAGTAGAAATCATAAATTTTATAATTCTAACGACTAAAACTGTCCTAACAAAATGATATATTCCTAAAGGAATATACTCAGATGAAAGAACAATCCAAAATGGAACATAATTCAACCATTAAAACCACACCTCGAGATCCAAGTCGGGGAACATTTGCAGCAAGACTGAAACCGGGTCGTCGGATCCTGATCGGACCAGAGATCCAATATTTGAGCATCTGGATCGCTTGGCCGAAGTAGGAGACGATGATCCGCAGATTTCTTCGAACCCCACCCGTTTCCCACACATCCCCGCAGACATGGCCACCTAAAACCCTAGTTGTGTGTGTCTCCGTGTGTGTGTTTCTTTCTAAAAAGAAAGACCCACTTCGATTTCAACGAAATAGAGAAGAAAGACCCACTTCGATTTGAAGGAAATAGAACCGCGAAATCAAGATTTAATGGTATTTCTTCTCTTTACTTTACGTTTACTATAACTTTCTTTTTCTCCTTCCAAATTTCCGATTATACGTTTATTCGTTTTGGATCATGGCAAAGGCAAACCCTAGAAGAAAAAGATAAAAAATGGTGGGCTTTGGTTTAATGAACTTTTGCTTGGAATCGGAGACACTTCCACCATACAAGTTTACTTAACGATAAATGCAAGCAAAGCAGTTTAAACTGTTAACTTATATAGACAAAGCAGTTGGGCTGCTTTCAGTCTTGATTCTGTATACCTCAGACTATCACGCAAGTCCATGTCTACCGGCGATATGAGTCCGAAATTAAAAGCAGTTGATAGTGCGGCGCGGCTCGCAAGATAATGGACGACCGTAATCAGTGTCATAATATCCAGTCATGAATTTTGGACAAATGGGTAATCCTGTCGTGTCTTTCACCGTTTCTGATAATAATATAAATCAGTATTACCCGCTGCAAGCAACTTTTAATAATTTAGCCAAAGACTCAAATGGGCATCACGCATGGCTTGAATAATTGTTCGCCGAACGAGTTAAATTACGTGACACAAACTTTGGGGAAAAGTACAGGATACCTTCCTGAGATTTTTTAATATCACCCTTAATCGAAAATATGCTTAAATAAACAGATGATAGCCATTTACTTAACAATCGTTAATGTTAACCCTTACTTGCATGACTATGCTTCTAATTTTATAAGAGATCAAATGCTGCAACACTCAAACTCTCCAACTGTCATCCTTTCAGCAAAAAATCCGATCTCCCTCGCACCCTCGACTAACTCTTTTCTGCTGAAACAAGAAGCCCATCTACCAAATTTACATTTTGAAAATTGAATTAGCTTTGCGAGCTCAATGATTAAACAGTTGATGATATTAATTTGATTTTGACGATGAAAAAATTCTTTAGAATTAAGTTTGCAGATTTTACGTATTGGGTTTAAATATGAGTATACGAAATAAAAATATTTTACGTTAAAAAGATAAAAAATAAATTAATAATAGATAAGTAAAATTGATTCATAAATCTAATATCTTAAAATTTTGAGTTATAAATAATGTTTAAATTTATGAATATATTTACTCATTTGACCTTCGTATATTCTTGAGGTTACTGCCTCTATAAAAAATGATAAAAAGCTATAAATTTTTAAATAGCTCAAGAAGAATGACTTAAAGAGAATGGGTTAATTTAAGGTAGAGTGATAAAACGTGACTCCTATAAAAAAAAAATCTAAATTCAATGTGAAAAGACTCATATTTAAGAGAGAGATTATTAGATTCAAGTGTAGATGTATGAAATAAAATTATCCCATATTGAAAAGATACAAAGTAAATAAGTAATATATAAATGAAATAAACCAATAGACGTAATACCATAAAGTTTTGAATTATAAACGATGTCCAAACCTATGAATATATTTACTTATTTGACTTTTGTGTGTTCTCCTTTGATATTGAGCATCTTTCCCGAATTTTAACATCTGGTATCAAAGCCAATGGTTCGAAAATGATGTGAGTATAGAGGCCAATAGCTCGAAAAGGATGTGAGTATAAAGTAGGTATGCTCTTCGGGTCCTAATAAGTGGTATCAAAACTGATAGTTCAAAAGAAATTCGAGTATGAAGACAGTGGTTATGCGTGTTCCTGTAGTTGCAATCCTATGAGAAATGATGAAGAGTCTCGGTCTAAGTTCAAGGAAAAAAAATGGTCTAAGAAAGATAGACTGAGAAAAATGAACTAATTTAAAGTGGAGTGATAATTAGTGTTTGTGGCTTTTGTAAAAAAAAAGGCATGTTCGGTTCTCATGTGACTCTAGACAAAGCATTAGCAAGCATGCACTCTAAATAATTCAAAAAGAGACTAAGGGATGTAAGTATAAAGTAAGCATACTTTCTAGGTCCTAACAAGTAGTATTAAAGTCGATGGTTCAAAAAAAATTCAAGTATAGAGATGGTGGTTATGTGTGTTCCTATAGTTGCAGTCCTATGAGAAATATTGAAGAGTTTTGGCCTAAGCTCAAGAAAAAAAAAATGGTCTAAGAAAAATGAGCTAGTTCAAAGTGGATTGTTAACTCGAGTTCGTGACTTCTGAAGAAA
>JAWDEX010205467.1:0-11163 GCA_035221805.1 Trichilia hirta
ATAGGTTATCAATATCAGCCTCTCATTAATCTAATGGACCAGTAATTTAATTGTAATTAATTATCCGGAAAATGAATAAAAAAATTAATAAAATATAAGAATGTATAAGTTTGGAGATAGGAGATTTTTGCTTACAATCAATGGGATAAATGGGAGCCATAGATAAGCATACCAGCCTGTACAGAAACAAATAAGTACGACCAAAACCAAATTAATTCAAATGATTTGAATTTCAAATAAAATAATTCTAACATCCCACGTTTTAGAAATAATAGTACATCTTGAATTTTTTAAATACGGTGCCTCTTAAATTTGGAAACCATTTTTATATTACATTTTTTTTTTTTTTTACATTGCAAGACATGTCGCGTTTTTTTATTTTTTTTATCTAGTTCATCTAATTAATGTTTGAAATTTTTTCTGCCATTTTTAATTGTTGCATTTAATTATAATAAAAGATGAATCATACAACTAGAAAAGGTGAGTAATAAATAATTTTGATTTCAATTTGTACAATTATATTTGTAGGTTCAAAGTGAAGAAAAGTAGAATAGCTTGTATCACCCATGTCTAAATTGAAACTGTAAGTTACTCACCATGAGTGTAGAAGAGCAGGAACACCACTGCAAAGAACCAGATCGGTGGACTGAAATTGAAATACAATTAATTAAAAAAAGAGTTAGTTTATTTTTTCACAAAAAACAACATGAAATTTATGTAAATTAATTAATTAATTTAGTTGTTATAATAAGTTTTTTTAATTCATTGTATATACATGCACTGACCTGATTCCCACGACCACCTTGAAATCCTCCTCCAGTGACCGATTGATATACTTTTGGAAATTAAATTTATTATGGCTTTGCGGTGCCAAATGTGTCTAACATTGACAAATCATAATCAAAATGAAAATGAAAATTGAAAATAAAAACATATATTTGTATTACAAACAAAACTAATTTATGGGGACAATAATAAATACTCTCTTATAATTTTTGCAGTGACAATTATTCTTTATTTTATATTTTATAACAAAAATTCTTCTAAAATTTGAGTGTTGTGACAAATAATCCCTGTCAAATTAGCTTTTTAAATTTTTTATCTGTTTTTCGCTGTATAATAACTACTATATCCTTAATCTTTATAAAAACGTAAAAATTTAAAAAAATTAAAATATAATTTATCAATTTTTATCTTTTTAAAAAAATAAATTTTATTATTTTTTATAAAATTTTAATAGTAATTTTATGTGTTTTATATATATTTTTAAATTTTTTATACTTTTATAAATGTTAAGAGTATAATAGTTATTATAATGTAGAAAAAGACAAAAATCTAAGAAAATTAATTTGACAGAACATATTAATCACAACTTTAAAATCTTATGGGAGTTTTGTTACAAAACAAAAAATAGGAGTATTTATTATTTAAAAAATCATAAAGAGGTATTTGTCATTCTCCCTAAAATTTATTTTAGTTTCCTAAAACTAGCCAATTATAATTATGATTAGAATTGATTTCAAATTATTGGTTTTAAACAGTTCACAATTCTAATTCATAACCTATAAATTGAAGTTTTTGTCACTAATAAATTAATCACCAGAAAATTTTAATTACCATGATAAAACCATGTCTTAGAGTCAAGTAGTCGACTTTGGGGACCGATCGAACAAATTGTCTGAAAAAACAAACCTGAAAAACAATTTAAAAAATTAGAATTGTGAAAATCTGGAAACATGTGAACAAGAATATTTCGATTACGTCCACACACACAATAAAAAAATTTTAAATGAAATGGAATAGAACTTTCCAGCCTCTTATGAGTGATGGTTTATATTTTCTTATAAAAGGACATGGTATGTACATCCCTTTTGTAAATTTACATCTTATTTGTGAAAATATGAAAACTCGAGGACCAAAATGTTTTTTCCCCGTAAAGAATGAGTTCTATTCAATCAAAATCCATGGCAAGGACGCACTGGTGAGTGGTCATCGTATAGAAAAGTCAATTCAAATTTGAATGGTTTATTATGTTCTGTTGGTGGGGTCGTTATCTGAAAGCCCATGTTGAGAACTTTATCTAATTTTTTAATATTATAAACCGGAGCCTTCAGAAAAACCCAAACCAAAAAGTTCAAAGGAATCAATAATCCTATATCAAGTTTGAAGTTTGTTTTGGTCATTCCAAGGTTTCTTGGTAATATCCGATAACTTATGGTGGTTGTTTTTGAAAACAATAAATTAAGCTGAAAGAGACTTCAGTTCAATGCATGAAAATTGGAAGCTTTGATAAGTATTTAATTCCTTTGAACATTCAAAAGTGGCTTATAGCCAAAAAATTTGAACATTCATGCATGATTATCCAATAATTAAAATACCATAAAGGGAAAAAATAATAAGAGAGAATTGATAAAGGCAGGTCTCTAGCTTCTTACTATCCAAATTAATACAGGTGTCTTAGTCCAGAAACGCAAATGCCTTCTACCAAACGATGTCTCCCTTGCAAATCTGAACCTCTCAGGATCTGCGATTAAACAATGTCAGCCGTGTGAGTATGATATTGCAACCAGTAGAAAGTTTTCGACAAAACAAATGAACTTTAATATTAATAAAATTAAATCTTTGGGTCCGGGGACTAACCGTGGGAAAACTGATACTCGATGGTTCTTGTTTCTGTTTCCCATCTCTTCCATCGTCTCATCTAGGAATAACGAAGTAATTGACAAAAAGAAATAGCAAAACAACCCCATTAGAGAATGAGGGAACCGA
The DNA here is from genome assembly GCA_035221805.1 of Trichilia hirta. NCBI lineage: Eukaryota > Viridiplantae > Streptophyta > Magnoliopsida > Sapindales > Meliaceae > Trichilia > Trichilia hirta. Next base: position 2,770 of record JAWDEX010205467.1, read on the forward strand.
AAGAGATAGTGAATGGTGATCTATATTAGGGATAAGTGTTTACCTTTGCTCTACCCAAAGCCATGGTTAAAACACAGTAAAGTACGTGGGAAACAGCTAGCACGAAGATGAAAATATGGAGTTGATGAATGCCATCAGAAGACACAAATGGAACTTTGCCCTGCACAACATTTCAAATCAAATGAACATGAACTTCAATAAATTTTTTAACTCTCTAAAAAAAATCAAGATTAAGTCCTAATTAGGGTCTCATGAACATGCAAAAATTCGTCATTCGCTTACATGCAAATAAATTGTTATAGTTAAACAGACAGTGAAACATAAAATGCAGTATTAATCCAAATTAAGCTTCGTTTTTGTGGTTTGAGTATTCCATGTTTAACATGAATTTATCCACAACGGATCAGTTAATTAGTATGATTCTTTGAATATATATGTGAGAATATAGAAATAAGCACAAGACCTTGACCAAAAAATGGAGATTGAAATTGTTTCCATTGAAAAATTTTTCACGAGGAGAAAATAAAAAAAAAAAAAAAAAACTAGTATTGGTATCTGTGCCCAACGAATTATTTCTTTGAACAAAAGAATACCAAATATATCAGAGGATTGAGTAGTTTTCTGACAAAAAATTCTCCAAAGAAACGAAAGATAACACATGCAATAACAAAATTTTCAACCTGTTTTGCTTTCACACAGGATACCATGAGTGGTATTTTTCTAATCCTTGGTGTCCAATCTATTGATTCGATCCCAATTCAAGTCCGATGTTGTGCCCATTTGTACAGAATTTCCAATGATTTTACCGATCTAAATTAAAAATTGGCTGCTTATTTTATATGAAATAAGATAAAAGATGGAATATTGACTAGTCATATTTATATGTACCTTGGCTGCGCACTCATCCGCAGATGACGCCGCCGCCAAAGCTCTCCGAAAACTTCCACTCGAGGCGGCCAACGCTAGAAGTTTCCTGCGCTTTTCACCATTTTCTGTTTCTTCTGTCTCCTTCAGTTCCTCTTCCTTCTTACTGCATGGATGCCATGTATTTGCAACGTTCTCTGGTATGCATATCTTTGATATCAGACTTCCCCCTACTGTTAGGAGTAAGGATATGAACCCCAACAACATCAACTCTTCAGCCAAAAAGGAGAAAAAAAAGAAGTTAAGCCTATAAGTTATGCATATATCACACGAATGGCAAGAAAATAAGTTATATACAGTATATAGCAGTATTTACTAGGGTAAACCTGATTTGATCTTTTCCAATGCTTCATAGAGAGCTCTCTTACGTTTTTTTGTGAACCACTGCAAAAGGTGAAAAGACTTCAATATTTTGACAACCAAAACACCAGAAATTTCGTCTAAAAAGCCTGGAATTATGCTCTTACCTTTCCAATGAGATGGATTATGTGTTCGATAAGTATCGAAATGAAAATCAAAACAAAACAGACTACAGCCACCGCCCACGTCGGTGTCTGTTCCAAAGACCTTCCTCCACTGGCTCCGGCCATGTTATCAGCTTTCGTTTCTTCCAAATAGGATCACCAAACTATGTATAAGTCAAGAAAATGAAACTTATCCAGGAAATTAAACACCTTCCAAGGGTGACAATAAACTGTGCGGCAAGGGGTGACTCTGTATAGAGTTAATCAACTGTGCAAAGGTGACAATAAAATATTAAATAGCGAGTACAAATTGGTGTATATATGCAAAGCTAATGATTCTTAAAAGTTGAGGAAAGAATGGACGAAGGGGCACGCAAGTGGGGTTGACCTGACTTCCAAACGCGTATAAGAGAAAGAGACTGAACACTCAAAATTTTATCTGAACAAGAGAATTCTTGATCGACTTGCTTCCTATATACGTGGAAGTGGATCCAGTTCTTTATAATTCAACTGTTTACATCTAAATTATATATACTTTTAATAGATATGCAATCCTTGTCATGCTTAGCTATGCCAATATTTTAAAATATATATAAATACTTCTAACTCTTCTCACAAAAAAGTTATATATAGGTAGGTCTTTTTTTTATCAAATTTAATCCATGTTTAAAAACAAGATACCGAGAATTCTTAATTAGATCCAATCTTCATGTCTATTTCAAAACACATAAAAAAATTATTTTTTTAAAATTATTTTTTATATATTCATAAATCAAAAAACGGACTTGTTGAAACCATTTTGGATTTTGTTGTCTCCTTTGCTACATAATCTCAGGGGTCATCAACAAAGGATGGCATCGGAACACAATCCATTAATGCCATGAGAATCCACGTATTTAAATGTCAGACTGACTTTCATATCAACTTTCGTTTTCAAACTTGTTTAAGCTTTATTTTCAATATTTATCATAACTTATTTTAAAATCCTTGTTAAAAAAAGAAAAAGAAAATTGAAATTTTTTATATGGGTGTTGATAAATTAATCATTTAAAAATTTTTTTAATTAATTTTGGAATCTCAAAGTTTAACGTACAAACGTATAAAGATGATTTCAAATTTTATTTTTAATATATATTTATCATAACGAATGTTGAAATAATTTTAAATGGATGTTGGTAAGTTTCACATTTTACAGTTCTTTTAATTGATTTTGGAATATGAAAGATGCAAGTACAAAGATGATTATAGCTAAATTCTAGGTTTTCGCTGTAACTTAAAATCAAATATCAACAAATTATAATATTAAAATTAAATAATTCCATTTCTACATTATTGATATACCCTTAATTATATTAAATAATAATATCAAAAAAGAATAATTGTCCTATAGTTGCTTTAACAAAAATGTGATTCTGTCTTAATGTTAAATTTATTGAATTTGTCTATTTTAAATAATTAAAATTATATTTTTTTAATTTAATAAATTTTTTTAAAGACTTTTAACTTAATGGGAAAAAGCAATTTTCTAAAACCACTTAATTTAGAGCTCGGAATTGGTGATTACTCTGATATGTAATCAATGACCGGATCATTATAAATTAATTGTTTTCAGCCACAGATTTAGAATGTAATAAAATAATTAGTCAACATATATATTCATAATGGCGTGATTAATTACCAAATGATCATGGCATCGAAACACGATCACTTTGCCATCGATTAATTAATTTTTATAATTTCGCGGATTGTCTGCGCAGAATATATAAGAAAATTGAGGAGAAGAAAAATGTGCCTAATTATTGCGCATCGGAAAAGATTTAAAATTTTTTTTCAAGTTTTGTTTTCAATATTTCCAATTATAAGTGTAGCTGACTTGGAAATAAACATTATAAGAAATTCACATTTTTGCGGCACCAAATATCGCAGCCAAAAGTAAAAAATATCGCCACAAAATCTTTTAGCAACATCAAAACATCGTTGACAAATATTTTATCGCTAAAAAAATATCGTAGTCACTAAAAAAAATTCCGTTGCAGTTGATATTAACGAGGTTAAAAAAATATTGCCGTTAAATTTTTAGCAACAACAAATATTTTGTCTCTAAAAGCCACTTTTAGCGACTCTATTATTGTCACTAATATATAAGTAAGTGCTGCTAAAATTTTGATTATCACTACTAAAATTACGTCGGATATAACCTTTAGCGGCAACACTTCGGTGTCGTTAATACTTTTAACGGTGATCTTTTTATTTTTTAGTGACGATATTTTGATATCATTAAAAGGCTTAGTGTAGGCATTAGCGGTGACTTTTTAATGTCATTAAAGTATAAAATATTATTCTTATTTCTTATTATTCATTTATAACTAATTTACACATAATTATATTAATTGTCTCCTGTCAAAAAATATTAAAAATAAATTTATTTAAATTTATAATATTAATATTTCTTTTCAATTATTTTTTTTGTAATCTACTACAAATAATTTAATTTTAGTTAAACTTATAAATCACTAATTAATCAAATACATAAACAATAAATTTTAGAAGCTAACAAATAAAATATATGCATTAAAAAAAAGATATATAAATCACTATAAATATTTAATGCAGTAAAATTAAAATTAAAATACAAATTATTAAAAGTACAAGTACACATAGTTCACATATTATTTCAAATATATAGTACGATGAAGTAATGAACATATAACTAAGACCTAAGATTGTAGTGGTTAGAATCAATGTAACGTTAAATCCACCAAAATATCTCTAAACTCTCACAGCTGCTCTCTTTGAACTTGCAACTGACTTTCAGTCGATTGCAGCTGCTCTTTGTGAATCTGTAGTTCACTTTCGATTGACTGTAAGCGCAACTCTATTAGCTGCAGCTTCATATGTGTTGACTCCAACTCATTACTCAAGTCTGATTCAATCCATGAACCACCCACATCAACATTTCATACCTCGCGCCATCTAGCCAGTTTCCTAATGTAACGTAATTGATCGCCAAATACACGACTTGATATTTTCTCATCATTAATTGGCTGCGATCTTTCTTCAGAAAAAAGTTGTTATATCTCCACCATTCTTTCTTGATATACAATAAATAAACATAAGATACAATTATTTATTAATATAATAATTATTAGGTTAAAAACTTTCTGAAAATATCCAATAAAATCACATGTGCCATATGTGCTTCATCACTAATTCATCTATATTTGTCATTATAATGCGTGGCACGAAAGAGATCAGAAAAAGGCTGACTAGAATTGAATTCATCACTCTATAACAAAATAATATTAAATATAAAACTATTGTTAAGTAAATAATAATTTCTTAAAATTTACACTAAATGATATTAAAGTAAAAGAAGGTAATTCTATCAATTTAAAAAAAAGAAAAAAAAAAGGCCACTATAAAAACAGACTCTAAAATATTTGATACGATAAAATTAAAATAATTTTACTTTCGAATTCAACAACTGGTGGACATAATAAATAAATAACACATCACAATTTGCATGCACTATCACGAAAGTATAACTAATCTAATAATACTATTAACTCATTGCATATATAATCCATAATTCCTTTTAACATAACACAACAAAAAACATTATTAAACCTATATAAGTTATATGTACTTATAAATTCTTGAATCACATTAAACAAATCACATTAATTCCTAAAAAGTTAGCAAAATAAATCAGTGTCTTATCAAATTATACACTAAAAGACCAAAAAGAAAATATAACCTGTATAAACTCTATGCGATAGGCATAAAATGGCTTCGATCCAGTATGATGATTAAATGAAAGCTTACTCTTATTATCAAAATTTTGAAACATTTTTTCTATAACACAAATATTATAATACACCTGAAATGAACAATATCAATATAATTTCAAACCTATATTGAACAAACAATTTCAGATAAGTTTAAAAATATACCTCATAATTAGAATTAGTCCACAAATTACATACATAGTTTCAATCGTCTTGAGACACATCTTTCGATGGGTGGCAACGAGCCTTTTTTGGTAAATATTTTGTGTAAGCCTTCTTTAACACCTTGCATCGATAATCGCTATATTATTTTTTCATAATAAAATTAAGATAGCTGAAGACATATGACTACGTGAAATCTAAAATAAATCATTCTTACGATAGACATATTTGGACTTGTTATTCTATGAATGTGAATAAATATAATAATATTTATTAAATATGTAAACTAAAAGCAAATTACAAGAAGCGGCTATAACCTCTTAGCACCTAAACAGCTCTAGCCTCTGTTTTTATGATATCTTACTCCAAGATTGCACTCTCACTGGTGTCAAGGTTTTGACAATCACCCTAGATTTACTTGCCAACTTTGCATAATATGATCCTTCTTATTGGCGTGCAGTCAATGAGATTTTAACTTTTACACTTTTTTTTGTTCGAACGTGTGGTCCACAAGTAGATCAAATCGATGAGGAAGAATGGCGAAGCAAGTTTAAATTATGCTTAATTCAAAGACATGGTTAGACTTATAACTTAGATTATGCATATGTATTACTTAAAATCTACAAGGTGAGCTAGGTCATAATGTGCTCTAGTTGCAGGTACAAAATTAACTTGTTTATATATTAGTTGTTTTAATTTTGAAGTTTATGACATATCCCTTGACCAACAAACTATTTCTTAAAATATATCGTATTAAATTTATCTTTTCATAATTTTAAAACATAGAATCTTTTGTTGGTAATATTATAGATTAATTTTTTGTTGCAACTATAGTATTTGTCTAGTATTTGTATTCTTCACTACAAAATTTAGATATGTAAACAACAAGTTCAGCCAACAATATAAAGATACAATTGGGGCTGATTTTATTCACAAAAACTAGCACTCCTAGCTATTGCAATTTCATACCATACGCATTTTTCTGTTTGTCGTTAGTTTGTTGACTGTATTAACTCTAGGGAATTACAGGATATGAATATGAACAAGTAACTCTTAGGTCGTAAAAGTCATTGTATTTTTAGCAATAATGCATAAAAAATTAAAAATTAACCTTAGAATTATAGAATAAGATTATGGAAATTAGACTCCTCTATCTAATGTTTCTAATTTTGCACTTTTTTGTGCGCAAAGCTAGCAATATACCCCTACTAATAATATGAAAATTACAACAAAAGAATTATATCATCTTAATGGAGCTAATATGAAAGGATCTATATTTTTTCTTCATGATTCAGAGCAACAACTTTTTATGCATGAAAAATCTAAAAGCTAAAAATTTATTTACTTTTTATTTCAACAGTTTCACAATCAATGTATTGAAATTGATTTTTTTTTAATATTTTAATAACTGTATCTATTACTCAAATGTGTAAACATGTATACTTATCAAATTTAACTTTGATTGTTTGAAAAATCTTAAAAATTTTGAACAATTCAAAAGAAAGCCAACGAAGCTTTGCTTTAGAAGATTTGTGTTTTTACATAATCTCAATAAAATAATTCCTCAAACACAATCTAAACTAATTCAACTCAACATAACTCTATAAGAAAAAATGAATCCAGACAATATAACTTAAGTAATTTAAATGCATGATAAGTAGTAAAAAATATTATGATTGTGAGTCTCAGAACACGATACCATGATAGTAGGTGTCAAAATACAATCTAAAAACATAGCATGTAAACTTATTACATTAGTTTATCAAGTACCAAACTCAATACAAATCTTTCACAAACACTTTCACAAAACAACCAACTGCTAGATCTTCCAATAATATCTGAACTTATCGAAACCTCAAATTTAAGTAAAAAAACTAATTATTAGGAAGGTAATAGTAAACTTACATGCAAATGATAACCAAGTAAAGACCTTTGCAAATTTGGAAATTAAAATTTTAGATTAGAACTAGGTTAAATTTAAAATCTGTAAAGTAAGAATTTGAATATGTAAATTAGCAAAAAGGAATAGATTATTACTCAAATAATAGTTAGAACATGGACAATAGCAGCTTATGGCTGATCAATTACATATCATTACTTTATATGAATTATTTGATCAGTTACACATCATCACTTTATATGAATTATCTGCTACTTATCGACATGAATATCCAACATAATAAAATAGCCTCTACCATCTTTAAAATAGTTTATCAAGTTCATGAGTTAACATAATGTATATTAAGCATCGACTAAACATATAGAGCACATTTAAAAGCAGAAGCATGTTAAAGAAATGGTTAATACACACATATATTATGTTCCAAAATGTGGCCTATAAGATTTAACGATGAAAAGGATTAATCATTAACAGAGAAATTTGCAGAAAAGTGACCATATTTATAATAGTCAACCTTACAATTAGCTACAAGAGATAGATCAATTAGAATTTTTAGAACATTTTTATCTATAGCACTTTAGCGATATGACTACATTATTAGTGATTACAGTTTACATAGTATTTGTTTAATTTATGAATTCAGTTCTAGTTGCTTTTTGAAATGGAATAATATTATCTCAGCAAAGTTTTATCAGTTATCAGCTGGCCTTAAATTGCTTATTATCAAGCTCATAGTTGTAGTAAGTATTACCTTTCGGAACATAATATCTAAGTCATCCTTGTCAATCACAAAATATTTGCACTGATGAGTTCTATTTTTGGCACCACTCTTATCGATTTTCTCGTGTGATTATCGTCTATACTGTGGTCAACTGGTAAAAATAGCTTCAAAGAGAGTCTATAGTTACATGTTGACGTCGTCCAAAATTTGAAGTAAAGAAAAATTTTAAAATAGAGTCACCATCTATCCAAATAATGGTGGGATAGATCACCTAAATATTCTAGATTCCAAGTTCGAGGGGTTGATTAAGTATAGGGAAGGTGTTAGGCACCCTACAACTTTCGTAAAAACGGTTACTAAAAATATTGATCTTGAATCTTAATTTTTCAAAATTTACCCTTATTTACAATTTTTACTAAGAGAAGGGAGAATATT
>JAWDEX010205498.1:0-11162 GCA_035221805.1 Trichilia hirta
TCTTTAGTTTATCTCAATTGAGTTATAAAATGGGATTTAGTTTACTAACCATCATCCTAAAATATTAATTTCTAAAGTCTTAATATTTTTAATTTAAATCTAATTTTTACTTAGTAATTATTCTCTTAAAATTTACTTATCATATATTTTATCTTTACTATTGAATCTTTGCTTTGGACCTTTACTATTGGACCTTACCTTGGATATAAACCAATTGGACTCTTGGAAAAACACTCCTTATGGATACGACACTTAGACTCACTGGACTATATTATAACAAGACTACCTTAGCATATAGTGCTTTACAAAAACAGGGATGGGTAAATTTAAATGTTGGAATGACTTGCAGGTTCTGGTTTACGTATCAAAAGCCAATCCATTATACTATATCTTAGAGATGTTGAGAAGCTCTTATTTCGATCACAAGGAACATATAACTTGTTTCAGAAAATGATCTGCAAACTGTCTGGATCAGTGTTGATCCTTCGTTCACGCATTGCAGATCTAAGTACTGATTCAAGAGAGGTGGAAGAGAGGCTAACTGCCCTTTTCCGTTACAACATCGAGATCAGGCCTCCAGAAGATGAAAACCATCTTGTCAGCTGGAAATCTCAATTGGAGAATGATATGAAACAGATCCAAGCTCAAGATAATCATGGAAGTACTTTCAGTGAATGATCTGGATTCAATCAATTTTGTAGACACAATGGTTCTTAGTAACTACATAGAAGAGATTGTCATATCAGCAATTTCTTATCATCTAATGAACAACAAGGATCCTGAATATAGAAATGGAAAATTAGTTATATCACCGAAAAGGTAAGATTAGTAATTTTTTGTTTTAAATACTGGAGCTTGCACCATATTTTTATTGGTAATAATTTAGTTATCTGTAAAACTGTTTGTCCCATGGATTGAGTATATTCCAGGAAGGCAAAGCCAATGGAAAAGATGCATTGAAGTTGGAAGCACAAGCTGAAATATCTAAGGTTTTTGTACCACTGATTCCATATAATACTATCTGAAAGAGCTGAACAGGTAGGTGACTGATGTGATTTGCATATGCTTCTTGTTGATTAATGACAACAAGCTGGAAGGAAAGAGGCTTTCGGTGTGACGCCAGAAGCTGACGCTGAAAGTTTGAAACCCGAGAAAAAAAGTGAAGCAGAAAAATCAGTTTCAGTGGCAAAGACAGACTGACAATTTAGTGCCACCAGAACTGAAAGATCGAGTAAGTGATTTTCTCTTCATTTAGCATTATGGATACTATCTGTTGAGCGTACTAACACACATCAAAAGTTTTCCCAATATTGTACTTGAAACTTTTGGATAATTTTAAAATGTTTCACTGAAGAAAGGGAGTCAAAGAATAGTTTCTATGTAACAGAAAGTTCCACCTGACAATGAATTTGAGAAGCGTATAAGGCCTGAGGTCATACCAGCAAACAAAATTAACATTACATTTGATGATATCGGTGCCTTGGAGGACATCATAGAATCTCTGCAGGAGTTAGGGATGCTTCCCCTACTACGACCTGATCTCTTTAAAGGAGGGCTTTTAAAGCCTTGCAGGGGCATATTGCTATTTGGACCTCCGGGCACTGGGAAAACAATGCTGGCCAAGGCCATCGCCTGGAGCAAGCTTTATTAATGTATCCATGTCTACCATCACTTCTAAATGCTTTGGTGAAGATGAGAAGAATGCTCGAACCTTATTCACTTTGGCAGCAAAAGTCTCTCCAACAATTATATTTGTCGATGAAGTTGATAGCATGCTTGGGCAGCGGACAATAGTTGGTGAGCACGTAGCAATGAGGAAGATAAAGAACTAGTTTATGACTCACTGGGATGGACTTACGACAAAGCCAGGTGAGCGCATACTTGTTCTTGATTTTGACCGCGAATTTCTTTTTGCAGGAGAAGCAGCCAAGAGCTGCGGGAGGGCAAAACACAGAAGCAGCTTCATCTGTGGAAGAAGATGCTATAGAGTAAAGAGTGATTTCTCTGAGGCCACTAAACACACAATTTTAGAGAGGCGAACAATCAGGCAAAAGTTCATTCTTGCATTCCTAAGATTGTTTCTCAGAACTGCCCATTTGGATATCTTATTTTTGGTTTCTGGGATGCAGGTCGCAGCTAGCTTTGCCACTGAAGGATCTATAATGAATGAGTTGAAGCAGTAGAATGATTTGTATGGAGAAGGCGGCTCGAGGAAGGAGGAGCAGTAATCTTATTTCTTATAAGATTTTCAATGACACAACAGCTATTACCTCGCAAGTAATCACCTATTTTCAGGAAGAAAACAGAATGTCCGTGGGTAAATCTCTCTTTTTAATTGGTTCAATCTTCTCTGTGGAAATTCCAAGCTAAGATAAATCCGCACACAAGATTGAGGAGGAAGGAGTACAAGTGGATAAATAGGAAACCAGCAGCATAGCGTACAACAATTTTGCAGCATTTTGTTGGGGATGTGTGATTGCAATCTCAGATGGTGTTTGATTTATGTTGGTACATCATTCTGGAAATAAGCAAACAGCCACTGTAATAAATGGTTGCTTGGTTTGTGGTTTACGAATTTCAAACAATGATTACTTTATATTTTTATTATTTAATTAATTAATTTTTTAAAAATAATTAATACGTTCAATATGTTAATTATAATTAAAATATATGTATTATTTTATCTTTCTATAAATATATCTATCAAAAATATTTTATAATTTTTAAATTTAAAAAATATCAAACCAATATAATTTTTTTCGTTGCCATCATGTGAAAAAAATCAACCCCAAATCAATACCAAAGGGGGCCGTAAACGTTTTATTGGTAGTCTCCTATTTGAATGCGTAAATCTCTCCGAGGTAATCACGGACACGTTTAAGCGGCATGGATTAGCGAGGCTACAACAGGTGTCGGACATCTTTCTCCCATTTATTGGACAGAAGTCCACGTCTAAACAGAAAAGCCAAAAAGAATAAATAAAATGCAATAAACAAATTGAGAAAATGGACGAAAATCAAATAAATTATATCATTTTTTAATTCCAAAAAAAAAAAGTGAGAAAATGGCCTAAAATAAAATAAATTATCTCGAAAATAAAATAAATTATCTCATTTGTCTTCAATGGCCGCCACTCATATAGCTAGCTCGTTACTCAGATTGGTCCTCAATGCTCCTATGGTTATGCGACAAACTCAGCTTTACTATGTCTTTCACATTTTCATGCGCGAGACTTCATTTTTCAATGTTTAAATCGATTTGTCTATAGAGGAATTCATACGGTGAATATTTTCTGCAAAAGTCCCAAGTGTTCAAATATAAAATTTAAACATATTAAGCTATTACCTGCAGTAAACCCAGTGGGATGGCTCGAAACAAAAACTCAACACCACCAAATCCAATGACCGAAAGCCCAAGTTGGTGAAACCAACATATAATATGAAATCATCATTCACTAATGTCGTCTTCAATTGAGTTTCATCTCAAAAATCAGATCGAAATATGCATCAAATCAAACACATTATAAATACCAAAACAATTGGCACAAGAAATTTGGAAACCAATGTACAATATATTAATTTGATAAAAAACATAATAACACATCACCATATGACTCATAGCGTATCCGGGGAGACAACTAGCACATATGATGCAAAAACAAGTTAAATACCATATTCATCCCACATATTGTGAACCCAACCAGCAGCCTAAAACATCAAACGAACAAAAGCAGTGTTCTAGCCAACATCAGATAAAATTTAATATTACCCACATAAAAACACCTTCTATCAAATGTGTCTGAACCTAGAAGAGACTGCAAATACCACTCTAAGCCATCTTCTTATCCTTCAATGGTCCCCTAGGAATTTTACTTAAGACCTTGGAGTTGAAGACAGCATATTGCTTCTTGATCTCAGCCCATGCCTTCTCTGAAAAAGAATCCACCTTGTCTTCGTACTTCTCATAAATCACAGGCACAGTGTGAAGTAGCACAAAGGCTGTTTCAACATAAAGAACTCAAAAATTAAGAGGGAAAAAGGAAAATTCAGGTTTTCCTTTATTTAAAAGGGGAGAAATATCCAACAAATGAAATAGAACAAATCCATTACCTATATAGAACAGGGTCAAGAAATTGCACCAGCTACCAACAATAGACAAAACCCACAAGCCAGCAATCACCTAATCGATGAGCAGACAAATCCAACTTAAGGGTCACTAAAGCACAAATAATGTAACAAAACATTAAATCCATTGCCGTCATAATTCTAAGTCAATTTATGTATATCACCAACTATAAAAACTACAAGAAAAGCATGTGACTTCGAAACAAACAAAAAGTCAACATACAGAGAGGAACTTCTTAAGATCTCGTCCAGATGCAATTTTCCTCAAAACAGCAAAAGCCCAATTGAGCTCCAACCTAAGAGTAGAGGCCACCTGTAGAACTGGTTCTTCAGGGATATAAACTTCCGGGATGCGTGGCGGGGACCTAACAAACAATTTATGATTACTAACCACAAATACAACAAATAACTAAACAATTGAATGAACCACTTACTTGTTGATGAAGGTAGTGGCATTAGACCACAAGAAAAGCACCGCAAGCGCAACAATCAAGCAGTGACAAACAAGAGTAAGAAGGTGGTATTCAAGCAATTCAAAATGAACCCATATCACGGTTGCTCCACCAAGTACTCCTGCTGATATCTTCTTGTTCCTCCATAAGAACACATCCGCCGCTATTCCACATATACCAAATTTTGTCCATGGTTAGAAAATAAAACATCCATATAAACCATGAAAATACCCCTCCAGCCATTAAGTTTAACTTTACGTCTCAATTGAATATACAGCAAAGTTAAAATAGAACCATGCTGCAAATAATGTACAGGTTTTAAAACATAAATAGCAAACCACGGAATGAGAACCTTTCACAAACTCATTGTCAATTTAGAAGAAAAAGTGCCCAGGCCTTAAATTAAAAATTCAAAACAATTACATGCCAATATTAAATGCATAGAGTACAAGATAAATTTTAAAAATATATACAGCGATTATGGTCAAGTGATAATTACTTAGTATAATCAACTTTGAAAGAAGAAGGTTCAAGCAGGATTTATCGTAAAAAAGCCATACAGTGAGCTTTATTCGAACCATCATATCGATAATGTTAAGAAAAATAAAATGATAAAACCTAACTATATATTTTAGCTAAAATAACATTAATCTAATAAATAAAAATACAAACTTGATCTATTAAGAGAGTCGGATCTATCTAGATCTTTAATTCAACATCCTCAAAATTAGAAATAGAAATTCCAGAGAAATTGAATGATATTGATAAAACAGAATCGAGCACAATATAATAAATAATAAATAATAATTCCAAAATGAACGTACGTTTCCCGCCACCGAGAACGGTGTGAACGGGCTTTTCTCTTCCAAAGAGTCGGAAAACCTTGGCCTTCAAGGACGAAGGAGACGATTTCTTATCATCGTCGGAGTCAGAAGACGAAGAAGAAGAAGACGACGACGAATCCTGCCCATGGATCTTCTCCGATAGCTTCTCCATCACCGATTCAACAGGTGATTCCTCGTGCTTTTGATCAGCCATCGCTCTATCCGTATGAAACCCTCACTCGTCGTTTCGAAACGTCAGCTTTTAGAAATCAAAGAAACTAGCTAATCCTTGAACGAATGTAATTGGCTCAGTACCCTGGGATAAATAGAAGTTTATGCGACAGATTTAATCTGAACCGTCGAAATCAATGATTTGATATCAGCCGCTTGTAGTCAGGATCCAATTCTGGGAGCTTGGAGAAAGATACGAGTCAAAAATGGGCGAGTACTTTTCATAGAGTTAAGGAGTTAATTGCCATTAGATTTCACACTCCCACACCCAATTTCTTTTGCGTTTCTTTTCTAAACGGGGCAAAAGGCCAAGCGGTGTTTTCTATTTCAATTTGTGGGCTTCCCACAAGAGCAACATAATTGGCGAATGATATGTGGACAAGTGGAGTCATTATACCCACTGCCTATTAACGTTTTCATTGTACATACTAAGAACTGTTGACAATCAAGCCATACATTTGGTCTTTATACGTACGTGTCTAGAAACATCTTAACTGTTAAGCAAAATATAAATATAAATATAAGGAAAATGTGAAACGTATAATGTGTTACTAATAAATAGCACAACAGACCAAGCAAGTCCCGACTCCGATGGCCCCATGATTTTATCGGGCTTAATAATTGTAATGCGACCATCCTGACGACATGAAATGAGACCATTGACACCCAACTTATGCGACAAGTCTAATTATATATATTTAATGGCTACGTTCTACATTCTTGTAGATGTATAGGAATTCAAGGTAAAATGCTTTCTGCTCTTTTTCTAGAATTTCTCAATCAAAATTTTCCATTTACCATACTCTTTGAAATTAGATTTACTAGTATACTTCCTGGTCTGAATATCTGATATCTCACCTCCATCCCTTGCAAACTAGCTGAGTCGAACTCTTCCTTCGTTTAAGGTAAGGTTCGTTGCATACCGCTTAGCAACTTAAGCGAGTAGCACAAAAATGTATCAAAAAAATTTTACTTTCTCGTTATTTGCTATCAAACAATGTCAGCTGAGATCGATTGCAATGATTTTGGAAAATTATATATTTTCTCCGAACTCCAATCCTAATAAAACAATATTTGTACATTTTAGACTCATCACTATTTAATAACCTAACCATGCATATGAAACTAGCCATCCAAGAGAAAAGAAACCCACCAATCAGGTGATAGAATGACATGCATATGACTTTGAAACAGCTAAGGAAAAGGGTTAGTTCTGGATCCGGATAAGAAAATTAACTTCATCGAGTACTTATAGCTGAGAACCGACAAAACGTGGGGAGACGAACAAACTAATGCTTACACTACAAATAAACAGAAGATTTCATTTCGACTCAAATTATCTTCAATAAAAACGATGTATAATCCCATATTCCAAAGGAATATCAAAATATGAAAATTGGGAGATTTAGGCATGATTTTGAAGACCCTACATCCAGCTTATTATGTAACAGAAGCCCACTCATTAAAAGTGCAGAGCTGCATGAGTACATCCACAAGAAGTAAGGATTGTAGACCCAACTGCAGGGTAAAGGGGAACACACTGCATTTCAAAGGAACCTTCGATATTTTGGCAGGAAAAAGGAAGAATGGAAGAAATTTTGACCAACAAACTAAGATTAAAAAACTTAGTGCTATTGTCTCTAATCTGGTCCCAGCTAACCAAACAGAGAATGTGTAAAGGGATTATAAATATGGAAAGGATAAATCATAACACCTGTTTGCTTAGGCAAGCTAAGGCTGGCAATTCATTATGAATTCAAAAGTGCTGACAAGCAAGTTTATCAAATGGAAGAGCAAAAGGACACGCAGATTGACACTACCAACAACTGGAAATCAATAGAGTATAAAATCGAGGAAGCTCCAGCAGATGGTTAGTATGAGCTCCTCATTGAATAATTCACCTCAATTTAGTTGAAGGGTAAAGTTAAAAATAGAGAAAGAAATAATGGAAAACTGAGTACAAGAGATGGAAATATAATTCGTATAATCTATACTGTATTATATAGGAATGCAGATCTGGTTTATTTTATTATGTAGCATGGCTGGAGAGTTTTATAACTTAAAGTAACTCAACCAACTTTACAGTGCCAAGTGATAAAGGCCTTGATGATGGTAATGGAGGTTGGCTCCTTAGAAGTGAAATGAAAGGGACTAAAGGCTTTAAGAATAATCAAGACTTCATGTCAAAATAACAGAGAAAGCATTATCTCTTCTATTTGCTAAACAAGCTTGAGATCTTTCATAAGCTAAACAGAACAAAAAGCAGAAGATAGCGTATAACACAATATATAACACACAGTGATAAACTAATTTCATTCATGTGATCCAGGGGCAAAAGACTGAAGATTTCAGACGGCAAGTTAGACACGTAAGACTCAATAACTTAACATGGTGCACAATTTGTCTCCCGATGATTCCCATGCACCCGTTTCATAAAATAGCCGGTTCCTCAGAATATTGATTGATATATCTATAGAAAGAAGAGGAAAGTTAGGAAACTGAAAAAAATAAAGGGAAGCGAGGAGACACAGAATCAGCTAAACTGAAAGTCTCCCAAACGATAGCTTGAATGTGCTATAGCAGCAGTAATCAGATCCAAATACTGCATCAACTCCCATGGTCGATTTTCAGAACTACTGATTTGAATTTGTTACACATGATAGGCATAATCAGCATGTTGATTTTGCTTCATACCTAGATAATCACTGATAAAATGATTAGGAGTAAGGACAATAGGCAAGACTCAAAGTGGTTCTATGAAGAGCGAGTGTCCTACCATATGTGGGTGGGGATGGGGAGGAATGGGGGAATATTAAGAGCTTGACTGCAATGTTTTGGAACAAGGCAACTTTTTAGGCAATCCTATCAAACAAGGCTGAAAAGAATTGCTCGACAACCATCCAAAATTCACAACCCCTTTTGTGGCTGCAGTAGGATCCTCAACATCCCTAAATGCCTCTCCCAATTTCTCATTTTCTGCAATATCATTGCAACACGATGCTTGTCAAAGCAACAATGGTTGAACTCTTCTTCCCAAACCAAATAGATGCCATTGCCACTTCTATATGCATATTCATTTTTCTAGACTCAAAGTATAATCTCGGCTGCAGCTAGTAGGAAATGCTATCACCTATGACACTTGCAGCACTTCGTGCCACTTTCTATCTCATCAGCACTATAGGTTTCGAGGAAATACAGTTTTTGTCTAGTAGTAAACTATGCCTCCAGCAATTCCGTGATTCAACTTGCAATTCAATGTTCCGGTCAAAAAATTAATTTTGATTTTAATTTTCAGAAACTTGATAACATCAACATATGTTGATGTGAACACTTCCTAATGAAAAAGAAATGCACAACACAAGTTTGAAGATGAGATCTAACGGGGTTTTCATAAGCCATAACCTATAATCTCTTCTAAACCCAAAAGAGATCATATAAAGATAAATTCAGTGATTAAAGTTACGAAAACGGTTGTTTTCTGCAGAATCCCATCCTTTCAATCTCTCCTTACGTTTTTCTCTATTACTGCATTTAGGGGCAATCACCTATCAATAAATTCAGCACTCAATAACTCTCTCATTCTCCTCGTATGTAGTAATCAAACATTCTTCCTCGTCGCTCATATCAAACATTCTTCCTCTTCCCTCATAAAAAATCCTCATCGTCATCAATGCAACACGCCAGAGTTGACACAAGACTTCACTATGCTTACTAAATTAAGTTCGGTATAATTACCAAGTCCATCAATCACATAGATAACAGATTTGAGAACCCCTAAAATTCCCTACGATTTAGCAGCAATCAAATAGAACACAGGCATACTTATGCAATTAAAATAATAATAGTATTTACAGGAAGTGAAAAACATAAAGCACCCAACCAAACGCAGAAGAAAGAAAGAATTGCTGTAAAGGATAAATAAGAAAAAGTTGGTGGGGTAGCATTGGAATTACCTCATTTGAAATTGAAGAGAGTACAAAACCGAACTAAAAGTTTCTGTTCCTTGAGAGGACGGGAGAAACGGGAACAGGCAGTCCACACGAGAGACTTTCAGTTTCATCTTCAATATTGGAGGAAGCCATTGTGTTCATTTCCATGCACTGGTTTGTTCGGTTTGACCAATTTAGCCTTTTTCGTCATAATTTCAAGGATCTTGTGTCACTATATTTGTCTAGGACGAAGGGTATTTAAGTCATTTGATATGAGGGCGGCTGTCCATCAGTGGATGGATTGAATTGCGGGATGAGCCATTCGAGGGCTTAACGCCAGTATCTTTGAACGAATATGCGCTGGGTGCCACTAGGCGGCATTAGCCGTTCGCTGTGCGTTGCTGCTGTCCTGTTCTAATCTCTACGGTTCTTCCATTTTGATCTCAAATTACATATATATATATATATATATGCTAGTGAAAAGGTCTTACATAGAGAGGCAAAAAGATTTAAATTCAGAACTTATTAAAAAAAATTTTAATATTATAAATTTAAAAATATTCATACCGTATCAAATTAAAATACAAATATAATAAGATTTCAAAAGTTCACGTAAAAATACGAAGAGCAAAATGAATACAATTTAAAATTACATGGAAAAAAAGTTTAAATTAAATTTGTATTATAAAAAATTAATAAAATATAAATAATTAAGAGTATTTATTTATTACTAACTCTTTACAAGAAAATTATATTTTTTAGGTAAGTTGAGTATACATATTATTGAAAAACTTATATTAGCGTGCAAATATTTTGAAATGAAGTAGATAAATCGCCCAATGATATAAATGAAATTTTAAAGATGCATTCTATTACTTAATCTTTTTTATTTTAATAAATCTCAAACTGTAAATTATGTCTAATTTTCATTATAGTTTCATTTTTTCTTTAATACTTTTGAAATAATTATTATACAAAAGTTTGATTGTGTTGAGAGAAGTTGATTTAAATTTCACATTTTGCAAATTTAAAATTTAAATGCTTCACATAAAAGCTAAATATTTATGTAAATATAATAATTGCTTTCTTTTGAATGCAGATATGGTTTCAGTAATATTCAGATCAGATTTGAATTTTTGTCACCTCTAATCACAATCTTCTATAATAAAATAATATTTTTAAATATTAAATTTTGCTAAACAGTGCTTTTATAGTAGTGATTAAAAATTTTATATTTATTATTTATAATAAATTTTTATATTTAATATATTAATTAATAAGTGTCTTTGATGCATTAAAAATTATAATTTATTAAATATGATAACCTTAATAAATGCAAGTAAAACTATTTAATATTTTATGTTTAAATTTTTTATCATAAAATTAATGTCATTTCTCCGTGTTCGACTCATTATTTTAAAGTGAAATGGAGTTGTATTTTTAAAATGCAATTTAGGTTCATTACCTTTAAAAATTTTTTTTTTTAAGTGTTTAACAAACATGTTTTATTTGAATAGGTGATTAATAACTAATTATTCTCAAATTCATTTAAAATTAAAAATTAACTTAAAGTTTTAACAAGGGGAAACCAATAATTTTAAA
>JAWDEX010205509.1:0-11162 GCA_035221805.1 Trichilia hirta
TCTTAAACTATGGGGCATCCGAATGTCCCAAGCGTCTAACTGTCTGAGAATATTAATTATCTTGATAACATGATCATCAGGCGGCATTCCCTCTCTAAGTTTTATACTAAATAGGGTAGGACACATCTTATACTTGATAATATGAGAATTTTCTCCATACAATTCTTATAGGGATTTGAATATCTTATACACAGGTTGCATATTCTCATTTTGTTCTTGTAACTCTCAATTTATAAATTCTAACATGTAGAGTAATACTCTATGGTTGTTAACATGCCACTTGGTGAAAGCTTCTTGCTTCTCTCTAGGGGCATCAATCTCCAATGACATAGGTATCTGTGCCTTCAAAACATAACCCAAAATTTTGAACTCAAGAACAATTCTCAAATTTCTTAACCAGTTCTTTAGATTCAGTCCAGTAAGTATATTATTGTCCAATATTTGTTGAAATATATTTGCTGACGATATTTTGTATTACTAAGAGAAAACTGGGATATACACAAGAAAGACAGTTTGTCATTGTATTAAATTACAAATAAAGTATATATATTCAACAATTGAATATAGTTATGCATTATACTAATTAAAGTAGCTTCCACTATTTAATTTAAATCTCATACTCATTAAAATAGGATTTAAAAGTTTTGTTAGATTTTAATAAAATTTAGTGGGTATTGAATTTTCATTTAAAATTAATCAACCTCACATGACAGAAATCTTGGTCAGTTAATTCAAATAAGTAAAGAACGTTTTCTTTTTTGTATCACATATAAGACTCGATATTTTCCTTTGCCCTAATTTTAGACACCTTACATAATAGAAATCTTGGTATCCTACACTAGTCATATTCAAATCATTACACCTTTTTAAATAATATTTTTATTCCAATCTCACATAATAGAATCTTGGTCTAGATTTGAATATTACTAAAAACCAAATAAACCAAGTCGATCACACAAACTCCATCCCTTTCACATAATAGAAATTTTAGAGTAGGAAATTTATGTGAAAGAATCATTAGTTATCCTACAATAGGAGACAAATATATGATAAATCAATGCAAAAGATCCTTGAATCTCTCCCAAGCTTTATACAATGACTCAAACTCTTGTTACCTGAAAGTTTTAATTTTGATTCTAAAGATGGCTGTCTTCGATGGTAGGAATAACTTTGATAAAAATATTTGTGCCATATAGTAATTCCTCTTACTGGTAGAGATTGTAACTAACTTCTTACCTTGTTCCTTAAAGATAATGGCAACAAGCATAATTAAATAGCATCTTTTGGCACCTTTTTCATCTTAATCGTATTGCACATCTCAAAAAACATTGATAGATGAACATTTAAATCTTCCAAAAGTGAGCCACTAAATTGATTTTGTTGCACCATAATAATCAATGTTGGTTTTAACTTGAAATTGTTGGCATTAATAGGTTGGTAAGTAATCCCTGAATCATATTTACTTAGAATCGATCGAAAAAAATCTTTAATAACCTTGTACTCTTCTTAATCTTCATCTATTTTGTTATCCTTCTTTCTTTTAGCTGCTTGAATTTCTCTAAAGGTGTGCTTAATCTCCAGATCAAACTCAGCTATTTCCAAGCTTCATGTCTGGTACATATAACTTGAAATTGCAAGCAAAGAGATGCAAAGAAAACAATAAAAGAAAAGAAAAATTAAACCTAGATTAAGACCTTGAATTAGTTTAAGAGTAGTATAAATAGAAATTTAAAACAATTTCCTTGGCAACAATACCACAGAACTTGTTTACACTAATTGTAACGTGAAATTTTACCTGCAAATGTATGGTGTCATATTATAACTTAGGGTAAGTAAGGTATTGTATCTTTAGGAAAGTTCGTAAAATTCTATCAATTGCTACAAGCAAACTAATCCAAAATTTTATCTAAAAAATAATAATAAAAAATAAAATAAACTAGAATTTAAATAATCAAACTATAAAATAAAATAACTAATGCAATACCTTTAAAATTGAAATTCAAGTGAGATTAACTTAGAGAATTGATTTTGTTTATTGCATGTACTCTATTTTAAATGGTCCCTTAAGTTCTCTATGGAATTGTGTTTATAAAATAGGAAATTATGCACTTAACTCTCTCTTCTAAAGTAAGCAATTCTATTTTAAAACTTGTTCGTAATATTTTTATCATGAATCAAATCATGAAACACATTAACACACATCTATTCTATATGTTTTCTAATAGTTTAACCATTTCTCAACTAATTGATAAACCTAGTCATATTATTCATTATCCATTTCAAATTCCACTCTCCCAAGTGCAAGAATTCAAATCTAGATCATTCAAATTGTGGTCAAGAGTTTGAAAGCATTAAGCATAAAATAACTTAATTCATTAATTGTAAAATCACAGCATTAGAAAATGCATTCAACAATTAAATTATATTAATCCTTTAGTCAAAAAGTTTAGCCTTACATATTTTTAATGAAAATAATACCAATAACCATAAAATACTTGATTACAAATTCACAAAACAAAAAATACAAAGAAAGAGAGAAAGAACTTAAGAAAGTCTTCACTTCAACTCTTTAATCTTTGATCCATAAGTTTCTAGCATGCAAAGTTTCCTAAATTATGAAATTAAGTTTGCACACTATAGGATATAGGTATTGAGTTAACATGGATAAATTAAAATTTTTCATAAACCGTACTTTAGAGCACCAAATTAGGAACTCCACTAGTGAATGATGTCCTTACCTTTATTTTTTCTTTAAAAGTCTTTTAATTGAATTAAATTTTCTAGCAAAACCCTAGTCTTTTCAACTGTTGGATTTCACTTCCAACGCTTGAAATTGATTGTATAGGAGTGTAGATTACATCTAGGAACATTTATATCAATCTTCAATTGGTTAAAATAATAATTTTTGATCACCTTTTGGCTACTAAAAAGGTATAGCCATAAAGATAAGTAAAGCTCTCATTTTGCTTTTTTATTTTGCTATTTCATAAATAAGAAACAAGAATAATTATCCATATATATTTATTTAATTTAATTAATAATTAATTAAATAAATTATATGAAAAATATAGGTGCCAAATGTATGACAAAAGTGAATATACATCTTATGCATATCTACCTTCTATTTGTTATATAAGTATAAGGCCAAGATTATGCTGCTTACCAATATTTATTTGCTAAGATAAAATATTTGACATATAATCACTTATACCACATAAGCCTAGGTCAACTAATTATATAATCTTAGCTTAATATATCTAGCATTCAAATTAGAAAAAAATTCAAAACAATTTATGACAGGACTCAATGAGTTTATCGTAAGGTCAATAATAGACATAATTTCCAAATAACTTTCTTAATTTATTTTATTTAATTAATCATCAGCAAGATTAATTAAAAAAATAGACCAATATAGATACTTAGCCATACACTATGGCCCCTAAATTATAATAAAGTACAAAGCTTTAATAAATAAACCTTAATTCAATTCTTTTGTTAGACAATACTCCGATTGAATCAAAGTGATGACTACATAATTTGATAACTTAATTCTCTTTATTCTATAGCTGTCTAGTATATTTTTGTGCCTTAATATGTTTATTGGACTCATATTTGTCTTTTACACATAATTTGAGAAGTTTCAAAAGTTTTCCTATAAAATGAGAAAATTCTAGCTTTTTTAATTTGACCTTTGAAGTGTTTTGTAAGGTTTTGACCATTTTAGGGTTTCCAAATGAGAGAGTAGGCTTTAAAGAATTTAAAGTGGACATTCTAATCTTTTCAAGATAGTTGTATTGTTCAATACTGAGTTCGTTTAGGTCTTCAAAACATCTAATTTAGAGAAGAAATTTGGATTCGGACTCAAATTTGGATTTGAGTAGTTATTAGTATTTGGACCATATCTTGACTTTAACAAATCAGATTAAAGTGATTCTAAAGGCTATAAAAAGCTAAAAGATAGATTCATAATTTTATTTTCACTTGGTAGACAATTCTAAGATATATAGCACCAAAATTATGAGACAATATTTCAAAACCTAATTTGAGCAACTATCAGTGATTGGATCATATCTTTACTTAAAGAGCTTTGATTAACTTGATTTAAAGGCCTATAAACAGCTAAGAGATATGCATGCAGTTTTATGTTTTAATAGGAGATGAATTAGGCCAAATTTGACACCTAATTGGTACTTTAATTTTAGTATATGTAAAGAGCTAATTTTGTTAATAATGTTATCTTTTCCCTTTAGCATCTAATGTTGAATTTTATCCTTTTATAAATGGAGGATTATTTTTCTTCTAGGAAAAGAAGGAGAGAAGAAAATTAGAGGAAAAGATCATAAGAAAAATTTGTTTTTACATTACTTAGAAGTTCACAAAAAAAACTCTCTCATTTGCATAGTCTCCTTCATTTTCTAGCCTTTGGCTAAAAGATTACATTGTATGGATTAGAGCTTTTCAATTCAGTTCTTAGAGATTTTGAGCCTTTATCATCTATTAATGTGTAATGTTAATTCCTTCTCTTTTCAATGAAATTGACTTATGTTATTCTATTTAATATGACTATGATTCTTGTTTAATTAACTTAAATAAAGCTTGTTAGGTTGATTGAATATTCATCTGTTACTAGATTTAGGAAATTTGATATGTAATCATCCTTTTCCAAATCACCAAGTAGCAAATAGTGATAGAGATTATGGACAATTTTTTATTATTTATCACTATAGATAACATGGCATTAGTTAAATAACCCGAGCTTGTGAGATTATTACTTTGATTAACCTAATTTTTTAGCATGTAATGCTACCATTACATTAAATCTAGAGAGCTTATTCTAGGTTATCTAATGATTAGATGCTAAGAGAGAGCTTGATTCATTAGTTACTTAAGGAAAATTTTTTATTACTTAAGGAAAATTTTCTAGCTAAGGAAAATTGTTACTGTCTAGGGTTAATAATTTCATAAAGAGAGGAATAATATTGCCATTAACCATGAAAGCTAAGATTGA
This sequence comes from Trichilia hirta, assembly GCA_035221805.1. Classification (NCBI taxonomy): domain Eukaryota; kingdom Viridiplantae; phylum Streptophyta; class Magnoliopsida; order Sapindales; family Meliaceae; genus Trichilia; species Trichilia hirta. Next base: position 5,009 of record JAWDEX010205509.1, read on the forward strand.
ACCTAGAACTGAAGTTTGCTTTAATTTTCATTTATTTTTATGGTATTAGTTAGTTAATTAGTTATCAAAATTTAAAACCCTTAATTTTCTTATTGTTTAAATTTATTTTGTTTTAGTATACTAACAACAAAAGATTTAATTGATGACACTCTCTGTAGGACCAACTCTTACTTATGCTAACTACGGGTAAGTTATTGGAAGTAAATAAATTTATTTTTGGAGTATTGATGAATGTTGCCAAAATTTGGTGTCATTGCCAGGAAGCGTTTCTTATCAATTCTTATATTCTTATTATTTTGAATAGTTATCAAATAGAAATGTTAATTCATTTACATAACTTTGTGTGTATAGTGTTTGTGTTTTTAATGGTTTTGTAGCTATACTCATGGGCAGATTTTTTTAGAGAAATGATGTCAAGTCTATACCCAAGTCGAAGAAAAAACAACGTTAATCAAAGGCACTATTTGGGAGGCATCAAGATATCATATTTGAATTTCTTTTCCATTTCTCCTTTATTTTATTTTTATTGTGTTTAGTGAATTCTCTTATTCTTTTTATTACTCTTCTTTTTGTTTGCTATTATTACACTAAGGACAATGTAAGATTTAGGTGTAAGGGAGTGGATTAGTGTTTTAAGTAATTTTTTTTTATTATATGTTTGTGAACTTTTTTATTTTTTTTCTTTCTTCATTTTTTTGTGTACAAGTTTGTTTCTTTTTCACGTTTGTGTGAGTTATTTTTTTTCACTTTGTTTGTGTATGCATGTGTTAGTGGTCAAGGAATGAAATTCGTTTTCCTTTCATTGATATTTAACTTGAGATTTGACTTGGTTTAAGGTGAAGTTGAGAATGTATTAACTAATACAATTGTTGGAATGTATGCTTTAGTTGACTATGAAACATTGACCTTGTAAGAATTCTTTCATTGTAGTAATGAGTAAGACAATTTTTGTACATAATACGATCTATATTATTCAGAAAAAAAGGAAAGAAAAAAGAAAAAAAGAAAAAATGATAGACTACTTTAATGTTTTGAGGTACTTTGTAATTGGGGGTTTTGGCACCAAAAGTGTTGACTTTCACATCAAACAGTACCTTGAGATAAGAGTATGCAAAGCACTTTAAGCTTCTAAAGAGTTGAGTAACCGGATGTTTTCTTCATAAATGTTAACATTTAAGTCAAAAGACTAATTAGAGCTTGAGGAAGAATGGATTACAATTGTTAATGTTATTAAATTGTTTAAATTATAATGATGTCTTGCTTTAGTAGAAAAAGGAGATGATTGTGCGTAAATGTATAATGGTTCGGCTATATTAGTCATGCATTTGCATGAATTATCTAAAAGTGTGTGTGAAAACAAAAGTAAAGGTTAATGTATAATTGATTGATCTTGAGAACTTTGTTGAGTTTTGAATTGATATCAATGTTTGAAAATTTCTTTTTCATGAGCCTAAATACTAACACTTGTTTCTTTTATTTTGTTTTAATTGTGTGCTTATTTTAGTTTATTATGTGATGTGTGATGTAGAAGATTTTATGGGTATATCATTAGTAAACCCTTACAAGACACAACTCATGCATTAAGGGTAAACTAGGCATTTAAAGGTTTGTTGCATATGCTAAATGCAACTGTGATTCCTGTGAAAGTGAGTTAGATTTTGCTATTCTAGTTTAGTTTTGTTTTGCTCAAAAACGTGCAAAAGCTAGGTGCAAGAAAATTTGATGAGTGCATAATTTGATAACTTGATTCTCTTTATTCTATAGTTTTCTAATATATTTTTATTCCTTAATATATTTATTGGATTCATATTTGTCTTTTAGGCATAATTTGAAAAACTTCAAAACTTTTCCTATGAAATGAGAAAATTCTAGCTTTTCTAATTTGACCTCTGAAGTGTTTTGTAAGGTTTTGACCATTTTAAAGTTTTCAAATGAGTAAGCCGACTTTAAAGAGTTTAAATTTGACATTCTAAGCTTTTTAAAATGGGCTATTTCATTTAATTCTTATTTCATTTCGGCCTCCAAATATTATATCCAAACTAGAGAAGAAATTCGAATTTGAACTCAAATTCGAATTAGAGTAGTTGGTAGTATTTGGATCATTTCTTGACCTTAACAAATTAGATTGAAGTGATTCTAAAGGCTATAGAAAGCTAAAAGATAAAGTTATAATTTTATTTTCATGTGGTAGAAAAATTCTAATATATATAGTGTCAAAATTATAAGAAAAAATTTTAGAACCTAATTTGAGTAGATGTTAGTGATTGGATCATATCTTTACTTAGAGAGCTCTGATTGACTTGATTCAAAAGCCTATGAATAGCTAAGAGATATGTATAAAATTTTATGTTTTAATTAGAGATGAATTAGTCAAATTTGATGCCTAATTGATACTTTAATTTTAGTACATGTAAAGAGTTAATTTTGTCAGCAATGTTATCTTTTCCCTTTAGCATCTAATGTTGAATTTTAGCCCTTCTATGCTTCTATAAATGGAGGGCTATTTTTATTCCAAAGGGAGAAAGAGAGAAGAAAATCAAAGGAGAAGATCAAAACAAAAATTCGTTTTTACATCACTTACAAGTTCACAAAAAGACACTCTCATTTGGATAGTCTCCTCAATTTTCTAGCCTTTGGCTAAAAGATTACACTGTATAGATTAGAGCTTTTCAATTCAGTTCTTAGGCATTTTGAGCTTTTATCATGTGTTATTATGTAATGTTAATTCCTTCTCTTTTCAATGAAATTGACTTTTGTTATTCTATTTAATATGACTATGATTCTTGTTTGATTAACTTAAATAAAGCTTATCAGTTTAATTAAATACTTATCTGTTGCTAGATTTAGGAAATAAGATACTTAATTGTCCTTTTTCAAATCACCAAGTAGCAAATAGTGATAGCAATTATGAATAAGTTTTATTTTTTTATCACTATGGATAACATGGCCTTAGTTAAATAATCCGAGCTTGTGAGATTATTACTTTGGCTAACTTAATTTCTTAGTACGTAATGCTGCCATTATATTAAATATAGAGAGCTTATTCTAGGTTATCTAATGGTTAGATGCTAATAGAGAGCTTGTTTCATTAGTTAATTAAGGGAAATTTCGAGCAATAGAGCTTCTTACTATCTAAGGTCAATAATTTCATAAAGAGGGGAATAATGTTGCCATTAACCATGAAAGGTAAAATTGAACCTAGAACTGAAGTTTTCTTTTATTTTTGTTTATTTTTATGGTATTAGTTAGTTAATTGTCATCAAAATTTAAACCTCCCTATTTCCTTGTTGTTTAAGTTTATTTTGTTTTAGTATACTAACAATAGAATATTTAATTGATGATACCATTGTAGTATCTTTATAAAATGTTCTTTATGCATCTTCTAAGTTAAGACTTTGGTGAATAGATCTATAATATTTCTATCTAAGGGCACTCTTTTAGTGTGGATATCTTTTTTAGTTATAATTTTATGAATGCTATAAAATCTCTGTAAAATGTGTTTTATTTTCTAGTGAGACATAAGTTCCTTAGCTTATACTATAGCTCTATTATTGTTACCAAAGAATAGAATTGGATCAACAATGGTAAAAGTTATACCAAATTTAATGATAAACTTCTTCATCCGAATGCCCTCCTTAGTAGCTTCTAAAGTCGCTACATATTCTGCTTCTATAGTAGAATTTATAATAACTTTTTATTTAAAAGTCTTTTAACTTACTACTCTACTTTTTAAAATGAAGACATATCTTAAAGTAGATCTACTATCATCTTTATCTAAATGGATACTTGAATCAGTGTAACCCTTATGTACCAAGTCATGTCCTCTCTATATATTAGAAATAATCATTCAATTCTTCTTAAGTACTTAAAAAATATTTTAACTTTCCAGTGACCTTTACCTGATCAGCTTGACAACTGCTCTTAACACTTAGAGAAAAAGCCATATTTGACCTCGTACAAAATATAATATACATGATAGAATTAATTGCCAAAATATATGATATTTTGCTCATGTATTCTCTCTCTGATGGTGTTTTAGGAGACATGTCCTTAGAGAGAGTAACTTTATGATACATCGATATGTATTCTCTTTTAGAGTTTTTTATGCTAAACCTTTTTAGTATTTTATCTATATATGTAGACTGGGATAATCTTATCAATTTATTAGATCTATCACAATAGATCTTTATACCTGATATATAGGATGCTTCTCTTAAATCTTTCATGAAAAAATTAGATGATAGCCAAATCTTAACCAATTGCAACATTCTTACACATTTCTAATGAGAAATATGTCATCTACATATAAAATAAAGAATGTTACCTTGCTTCCACTAACCTTCTGTAAATATATATATCATTAGGATTTTTGATAAAATCAAATAATTTGATTGTCTCATTGAACTTTATGTTCTCTGATCTAAAATCATGCTTAAGTCTATAAATGAACTTTTGTAGCTAACATACTTTGTTGACATTGTCGATGGATATAAAAGCCTTCAGGTTATGTCATGTACACATTCTCCTTCAAATAATCATTAAGGAAGGGGTCTTGAACATCTATTTATCATATCTCATAATTATAGTATATAGCTATAGCAAATAAAATTTGAATGGATTTAAGAATGGCTATGGGTGAAAATATCTCATCAAAGTTAATTCCTTGTCTTTGAGGAAAACCTTTTACTACTAACCTTGCTTTAAGTCTTAACTTCTCTAATAGCTCTAGTCTTTCTGTCAAAGACCTATTTACACTTAATAAGTAAATACCATTAGGTGGTTTAACCAAAGTCCATACTTGGTTGAAGTACATAGAGTCTATCTTAAATTTCATAGCCTCAAGCTACTTCTCTGAGTCCATATTAGTTATCGCTTTATAGGTCATAAGATCCTAATCTGAAATGAGAAAAATCTCAAATCCACTTTCACCATGATATCTAATATATCTATTGTAAGATTCTACTATGCAAAGTTTTCTAAAACATGAATTTAAGTTTGCATACTCTAGGATCTAGGTATTGAATACATATAGACAATTTAAAAATTTTCCATAAAGCATACCTTATGCTTATAAGCTCCCTTATATCTAATCCAATCTTTTAAAGTTTTAAAGTACCAAATTAGGAGCTCCTCTATCAAGTGATGTCCTTGCCTTTCAATTTCCTCTTTAGCTTTACAAAATTCAATCAAAAATCTTTTGATTGAATTAGGATTTTTAGCAAACCCTAACTTTTTGAACACTTTAAACTCAATTTTAAAACTTGAAATTGATCATACAAGAGTCTAGATCACATATAAGAACACTTGTATCTATCTTCAATTGGTCAAAATGATAAAATTTTAATCAAGTTATATCAAGGAAAAGCTCACGATAAAATAAGGAAGAAACCACTCCTTTTCTTTCTAATTTTTATTCTTATTAAAAGAAAATAATTAATAATTATCTATATATATATATATTTTAATTTTAATTAATAATTAAATAAATAAAATACTTAAAAAATATTATGCCAAATGTGTGCTAAGATTGATAAACATCTCAGGCATATTTGCCATCCATTTGTCTAGTAAGTGTAAAACTAAGATTGTGCCATTTGTCAAACGTTATTTGCTAGGATAAATTGTTTGACATATTTTTACTTATACCATACACAAGCTTAGGTTAACCAATCAAATTACATTAACTTAATGTATTAAAGTATTGCATAATCTAATTAGGAAAAATTTAGAGCAATTTATGGCAAGACTAAATAAATTTATCGTAAAGCTAATAGCAGATATAATTACCAAATTAATTTTTTAACTTATTTTATTTTATCAATCTTTAACAAGATTCATTAAATATATCTACAGACTAATATCAACACCTAGCCATGTAATATAGTCCTCGAATTACAATAAAGTATAAAGCTTCAACTAATAAACTTGTCTGTCATTAATGATCATGTAATTTGATTCTTACGTCATATAATGCTCTGATCGAAACAGGGATATGCTATTATCGTTGAACCCTTTTAGATTTGATTTAATGTATAATAAATATCAGTTAATGACTCTATTATGTATCACTATTGAGAGTATACTTCTCAATCAAACCCAATATTTTATCCTAGCCAAGGATTTTATTAGTTAAATCTATATTATTTTTATAGAG
>JAWDEX010205520.1:0-11161 GCA_035221805.1 Trichilia hirta
AGATAAGAGTAGTAACAAGATGGGTAACCTCTTAGGAAGTCCTCGATTGATCTATTACTAAGAATAAAATTGTGAGGCTCTAAGAATTGGGTTAAAATGGACTATATCATTGACAAGCATTAGTACTTAAAAGTAACACTAACTTAAGATTTTAGTTAGATAAAAATGATAGCAAGTCTACTTCAGGATATGTGTTTAGCTTGCACAGTAGAGCAGTAAGTTAAAAATGTTCAAAATAGGAAGTTATTACAAATTCCACTACAAAAGTCGAATATGCTGTAGCTTTAGAAGCTGCTAAGGATGGTATTTGAATGAAAAAATTCATTATTGAATTTGGTATAATTTCTATAATTGTTGATCCAATTTCACTATATTGTGACAACAATGAGGCTATAGCACTGGCTAAAGAGATTAGGTCTCACTAAAGACCTAAACACATTTTACGAAGATTTCACATAATTCAAGAGATCATTGCTCTAAAAGATGTCCGCATTAAAAGAGTGCCCTTAGACCTGAACATTATAGATCCATTCATTAAATCCTTATCTCAGAAGATGCATGAAAAATATTTTTTATTTTTATAGAGGTGATTGGCTTTGAGTGCAAGTGAGAGATTGATAAAGATAGTTGCCCTTAAAAGCCAATCACGATGTGATTAGTAATTTTATCTTTGTGAATCTCTTATAAATTTTATAATTAATAAAATAATTATTTTCTATTATATTATCTTTTATTATTTTATAATTATACTTGATTTACATATTATGATAAAACCCATGAAATATATGTAATACACATTGTTATGACGAGTTTATATTTATAAGACTATATATTTTGTAATATCATTCCTAAATATTCTTAGTTATAGAACTATGAATTGAGGCATTTATACTATCGAATTGACTAGTATACACTATCCTTAGTTTATCTTTAGTAGAGGATAATCGATCTCATAAATTATTTGTGTGGTAACATTAAAAGAAGTGTATAGATGCTCACTAGTTGAGTATGATTTCACTGAATAGACTTGTACGATTTGTTCAAATACTATTATACTTAATTTTCAATTAGAGAGTCATCATGTCAGTCATATAAATGATTTTTGGATTTAATAATATCATGGTTATCTTGTAAATAAATTATCATATTTTGATACTACTTAGGACAAGTCTGAATAAAGGCTTGTGATAGGTAGTTATTAAGTATGGTCAGATATTTATAGAGATATGTGAATGTCTGAGTAAGGATCTGTCAGCCTTAGTGTTTGAGGTAGAATGCTTTATGGAAATAATTTAGATTTGACTCACGAAATCCTCTGCAAGGGTAATATATTATGTTTGATTGAGAAGTGTGATCTCAATGATGATACATAATTGAGTCATTATTTGTTATTTATTATACATAGTATTGAATCTAAAAGTGTTTAATGATAATAGCATACCTCCAATTTGACCAGAGCATTGTGTGATGGAAGGATTGAATTATACAGTAACTAATAACAGAAAGGTTCATTAAATTAAGGCTTTGTACTTTATAATAATCTAGGGGTTGTATTGTATGGTTAGGTGTTAATATTAGTTTGTAAACCTATTTAATTAATCTTGTTAAAGATTAATTAAATAAATTAAATTAAGAAGGTTAATTTGGCAATTGCATCTAGATTAATTAAATAAATTAAATTAAGAAGGTTGATTTAGCAATTGCATCTATTAACTACTTTATGGCGAACTTATTAAGTCTTGCTATAAGTTGCTTTGATTTTTTCCTAATTAGATTATACAATATATCGATACATAATATTAAGCAATTCAATTGGTTAACCTAAGTTTATATATGGTATAAGTGATTATATGTTAAGCATTTCATCTTTGTAAATGAAAGCTTGACATATGGAATAATCTTGACTTTATATTTGTTTAACATATAGATGTGGATATGCATGAGATGTATATTAATATGGACTACATATTTAGCTTAATATTTTTCAAGTATTTTAATTAATTAATTGTTAATTAATTATAAAAAATATATATTCATAATTATTGAATATTTTTATTAATGAAAAATAGGAAAAAAGAAAGAAACTATTGCCTTTCTTCTTTCTTCGGATGTTTTTCTCTTATAGCCAAAAGTGTGATCAAATTTTCATCATTTTAATCACTTGAAAAATGTTTTCAAGGTGTTTATATGTGATCTATATATTTAAGCAATCAATTTTAAGTATTGAAAAGCTAAGGTTTTAGCTGAAAACATAGATCAATCAAAAGTGTTTTTGTTAAATTTTTGTAAAGCCAAGAGAGGGGTTTTAATAGGCAAGGGCATTAATTAATAGGAAAACTCCTAATTTTGTGTTCTAAAGCTTTAATTGATTGGATTCAAATCTAGAAATTTGGACACAAGGTAGGTCATTTATGTAAAGCTTAAATTGTATCCATATATATTCAATTCGTGGATCCTTTAGTACGTAAAACTTAAATACATGATTTAGAAAATTTGCATGCTAGATTCTTACAATAGCATGAAAGCAAAATAGGGGGTAATTAAAACAGTGCTGGGAAAGATGAAGAAGATAAAGGCAATCAACAAAATAAGAATGTCGATCGATTAGGGAGGCTAAAAATGTCGACTAGGATGTAACCAGGTAGTTAATTAAAGGAAAATCATACACCTAGGGAGATGCAAACTTTGGTCGATCGAAGAACACCTATTGATTGGCCGAAGCATGCCTAACGATTAACTAAGAGTTTAATTGAAAACTTGGAAAAGAGGTACACGAGTATTTGCAAATTTAATTTCTTATATATATACATATATATACATATATATATTCTACTCTAATCCCTAAATGAGAGGCTAGACTTTCTTTTTAAAAATTAGTAACATTTTAAATTCTAATAGTATAGTAGACAAAGTTAAACCATTCTGATGTCAGAGAGTAAGGAGTGTAGGCACTGGCTAGGTTCAAATAAAGACATGAAAGGTATATTACTATTTCTAAAAATAGAGTTATTGTTATGCTTAAAATCTTTAAAGGAATCTATGAATATATGTACACTCTATGACTGGTTGCAAATAGAAAAGTAATAGTTATAGGTGGTGATGACATGATAATTGCCTATGACTTACTTGTTCCTAGATAAGACCTTATCTGTCGTTAAACTATGATGCCAATTAGGAAAATAAATATGGTAAATACATATAATTTATGGGTAGTTATGAGAATCCAAAGAATAATAGATACCATGGCAATAGTGACTATAATAGGGATTTAATAGATAGTTGAGGAGTCAAATTGAAGAGAGATGATTTTTGATTAAGATAAATCTTTTAGTTTTATATGGTTGTTTAGACATAAAGAAGTTCTTAGATTGGTTATTGGAATTTGAAATTTTCTTTAAGCATATTATTATTTCTAATGAGAGATTAGTGAAGTTGGTTATATATAGGTTAAGGATGAGAGCTTCTATTAGTGAGATATAGTGTAAGAAAGCTGGATGAGAGAGGATAAAGCATTCATACATACTTGGCTAAGGATGCAATAGACGATGAGTGCAAAATTTTATAGCCCAATTAAAAGTAATATGAGTTTTTGCAACCTTATAAATGTTATTAGAGTTACAAATTAGTGAGTAGAAGTGTTAACATTGGCTTTATTGGTAGAAGGATTATATGTTTAACCTTCTTTAATATGGAAATTATAATATCTAAACCTACAAGGTCAGTTATAAATCAACCAACTAAAGAATCAATGAGAAAGAATTTAGTTTTGGTCGAATAAAGAGAGGAAGATGTGCAAGAAATTGTATGTGATTCAAATGATGAAGATGAGAGTAATAAAGATGACAAAGATGAGAATGTCAAATGTACAACTCAATTCAAGGTTGAAGAGGAAGATGCCAATGGGGGAGCTATTAGCCAAAGAAATTTACAATTGGGTTTAAAAGATGAGACATAAAGTCATAGTAGCAATATTGAGGAGTTTTTTACTTAAGAGATAGAATGTGAGAATACTAAGGATGAAATAACATTTGATCTAAAATGACTATAGCAAATGGAGGCTAATAATACACTACTTTTGAACATGACTTAGAGGTTGATACTTGATGAGTGTATGAAAATGTACTCAAAATACTTTGTTTATAGGCTAAGTTGTTAAAATCAAAGACCAATTTTGTTTATTTATGCATACTTAAGTTTAATTATGCTTTATTGTTACTTAATTATGATTTGATTATTCTTGATAATGTTTCGCTAATTTAGTACAATTAGCAATCAAATCTAAGGAAGACAAAAGTTGGCAGCAAGTATAAAAGAGGTAAAAAATAGAAAATGTAGAATTAAAGATCATAAATCAAGTTATTTGACTTTCTTTAGGTGTTTGAAGCATAACTTTCACTGTAAAAGTTAAAGAAAGACAATTTTAGTCTCTATAGAAAGATTAGATAAAGTTCTTTAACTTTAGTGTTAAAAGTATCTTTGAAAAAAAGCAATCAGGCAATGAAAAATAAGGAACAAACTTGCTAGGTGCTACAGTGCCTCGAATCGTCACCTAACTGGGCACTACAGCACCTCACCATGGTACCATAACACAGGCTCAATTTGTCTTCAAACCTTTTAGGTGTTATGGTGCTACTTCCTTGCCACTACAATGCCACCACTCGTATTTACCTTAATTTATGCTTCATAGAATGATTTCTATAAAGAGGTGACATATTCTAAACCCTAGAAGTTCTTTTAGGGAGAGGAAAAGCAGTCTCTTTACTTTAGAAATATCATAGGATTCCCTAGAACTTTAAGAAGAAGAAAATTCATGAATTTTATATTCATGAATTGCTAAAGATGTTCTAAAGTTACGGATGAACTTTATGGTTTGAATTTTTATGTTCTAGATTATGATTTGATCTTTTAATACTTAATAAATTTAGATTTAGTTCTTTATTATTTATGTGAAATATTTGAAGATTGGATAAACTTATATGTTTGTATTTCATAGATTCAATAATACTTTTTTTATAGAATAAGTTGATGCATATTTATTTTCAATCTTAATCAATTTCCATTACGCTTTTTTGCTGTTATATTATGTGGGGAACATATATAATTGTCTTTGAATTTCAATTTTAGAGATTTTATGAGATTACATGTTAGAGATTAAATTCGAGTAGTTTATTTGAGATATAAGTAAGGGCTTTGACGATAAAATTATCGATTGAGGGAACTGTCTATGGTTACTTTCAATTGCATTATAAATAATTCAATCATAATTAATCACATTAAATGAAGGATTCTTAGACTTTAAAGTTAATTAAATTGCTGTTTGATTATTTTATTTAGTTTATTAATTAAATTTTCACTTTTATTTTGTTATTTTATTAACAATTGGACATTATTTTCAGTATAGTTTGTCTTTAGTAGTGATTTTCCAATTTTCTCATGGGATTGACTCCTTATTCTATATTGTAATTACCATAGTATTCTTTGGGAGTAATCAAAATTCTAGCACTATTGTTGGGGAGGTTGGTTAAAGGATTGCTAAAAGAGATAAGTTTTTAATTTTTGTTTTATTATGTTGGTTTGAGTGTTATCTTTTTTTTTTCTTTTTTTTTTTAAGTGTTATCTATTTGAGCGTTATCTTATTATTTTTTTTTGAGTGTTATCTTCTTTTTTGTTTTTGCTTTTGTTTAATTTTACTTTTCTGATTGCATTCATTGTGTATGCAAAGATATAAAAATAAGTTAGGTAGATTTACTAGAAGGCCTAAAACTGTTGCTGAATCATTTTTTAGAAGTTTACCTATCACGCCATCTAGTTCATATATACATTCATTTGCATCATCTTTATCAACAAATGTGACTGTGTATAGGATCACCCTAGGACATTACAAGAGTATTTGCATCCTGCTCATACAACAACACCATCGTGCATAATTTTTTCACTTAATGCACCATAATTGGATTTTAGACTTGATATGATACAATTGCTTCCCATTTTTCGTGGGTTAAAGAGTGAAAATCCATATATGCATATTAGGGAATTTTAAGAAATTGTTGTTATATTTCATGGTCAGCCTACTAACAAAGAAATTACATGCCTTAAGGTTTGTTCATTTTCGTTGAAGGATAGGGCTAAGAGCTCATTATACTCTTTACACCCTAGGTAGATAGGTTTATTTGGAGAGATGATTTAAGTTTTTCCAATAAGTATTTTCCTCACCATAAAATAAAAACCTTAAAGAGACAAATTTCTTCATTTATACAAGAAGAGAGTGAGACTTGTATCAAGTATAGCATTTTAAAGAACTACGAACTTTATGTTCGCATTATAGGTATGAGAGTTGGCATTTGGTTAGTTACTTTTATGAGGGACTTACTATTATAGGGAGATAACTTGTTGAAATGATGTGTAATGGAGTGCTTTGGTAAAAGGACTCAAATAAGACTACTGAGTATCTAAATGAATTAGCTGAGAAAGCCTATACTTGAACAGAACCCAGTGCCATTAAGAGTACTAGTGAAGCTAGATCTAATCTTTTTAGTGCAGGTATTTATTAACTTAAGAAAGAGGATAATGTTAAGGCATGGGTAGAAACATTAACTAGAAGTTAGAGGCTTTTAAGGCTAAGGAGTCTAGGGCCATAACTATAGTTAGATATACTGAGATTTATGTACCTTATTTTGTTTATGATAAGATTGACCATTTAGCATGAGATTATCCCATATATGTCAAGATGAGAGGCATGTAATGTATGATAAACATTGTAATGCATTTAACACTTACAAAAAGTGTTTCACTCTATACTCAAATTTTTACGATCTTAAGTGGAAGAGTCGCCCTAATATTAGTTGGAAAACTAAAGTCTAACCTTACACACAACCATTTAAAGCTTACCCTTCATCTTTGTATCATTCTACACATGTTAAAAGATGACTACAAGAGACTTTGAATCCATTCATAAAGGCTTAGAGAAAAATCAATGAAAAATTTGAGTCTTTGATTACCCAGATAGTTGAGGAAAACAAAGAAATTATGAGTCATATCTCTAAACTCACTAGTGCATTGACCATAAAAGAGTAGGGGAATTTTTTTTCTAATCTCAATCTAATCTTAGAGGATAAAACATGGCATAGAATTTTAACATTGATAAGTAAGATGTTAAGGAGCTTTATGCCATTGCCACTAGATTTGGAAAGGTGTTAACACCTTTTTAATAGCTTAGGAACACTGATGTGATTGACGGTAGTCATGAGAAAGTTAGAGCTAGAGAGGATGAGATTCTGAGATATGCACCTAGAGCACCTTTTCCACAAGCTCTTAAATTTAATGCTAAGGCTACTGAGTTAAATAGTAAAATTTTAGAAAATCTTAGACAAGTTAAGATCAACCTTCTATTATTTCATCTAATTGCATGAGTGCCCACTTATACAAAATTTCTTAAGGAATTATGTACCTTTAAGAGAAAACATCATTTAAAGAAAACATATTTCTTAATTGAATAGGTTTGTGCCATTCTTGAGAAGAAAGTGTCTCTAAAATATAAGGCCTCCAAATGTCCTACTATTTTGTATGCCATAAGTGAGCATGAGTTTACTCAGGTACTACTTGATTTAGATGCGAGTGTTAATCTTATACTATATGCCATCTATTTGTCTTTAGGTTTAAGTGAAATTAAATCTACATCTATAGTACTTCAGTTAGCCAATAGCTTAGTTAGAGGACCAAGAGGGGTAGTTAAGGATGTTTTGATTCAGATTGACATATTTTATTACCATATAGATTTCTTGATTTTAGATACTCAGACTAAGGTTACATTAAAGTCTAAGATTTATATAATCCTAGGAAAACCTTTTCTTGCCACTATCAATGCTTTAATCAATTGTAAAAATGATTTAATGAAACTTTCTTTTAAAAATATAATAATGGAGGTAAACATTTTTCACATTAGATTACAGCCTAAAGAGAAGTATGAGTGCCCATAATTATACTTAATCAATGCACTAGCTCAGGAAGAGCCAATTATAAATGTAGACACTAACTTTTTAGGAAGTTTTCTTAAGAATTTAGAACTTTTACCACTTAATAATCCTGATGCTTTTATTGGTGTTTGTTCTATTTTGAATAAATTATAGGACCAAGGGACATCACAGTGGTAGCTTAAGTTTAAGAGGTTGCCTAAGAAGAGTAAAGATTCATAACCATGAAATGTGGTAACTCGCAAGTTAGAATTGAAGCCACTCCCTCTAGGACTTAAATATGCATTTCATAGCCCAAGTGATAATTTTTTGGTTATTATTGCTTCTGAATTAACTATGACATAAGGTATGTAATTACTTGATACTTTAATTAGGCATAAGTTTGTATCAGATTAGACTTTAGCTAACATTAAGAGTATTAGTCCTTTGATTTATTCATATCATATTCATCTAGAAGAAGGAACTTGACCATATAAAGATCCTCAATATAGGTTAAACCCAACTATAAAAAAGGTCCTTAAAAATAAGGTGCCTAAATTATTAGATGTTGGTATCATTTACCCTATTGTTGATAGTACATGGATTAGCCTAACATAGGTAGTTCCTAAAAAACCTAGAATTAACATTAAAAAGAATGACCTAGGAGAATTAATTACAACCGAAAAAATGACTAGATGGTGGATATGCATTGATTATAGAAAATTGAATGTCATCACCCTGCTCTTATTTATGGATCAAATTCTAGAAAGAGTAGCTAGACATCCATTTTATTACCTTTTAGATGGTTATTCTAGCTATTATTAAATTGAAATTGCATTAAAAGACTAGAATAAAATTATATTTATATGCTTTTTTGGTACTTTTGTATTTCGTAGAATGTCATTTGTTTTTTGTAATGCATCAACTACATTTCAAATATGCATGATGAGTATATTTAGTAACATGGTTAAAAATTGCACGAAAATTTTATAGATGATTTGACTGTGTTTAGTATTTCATTTGATGCATCTATAAAAAACTTAGAGTGAGTATTGTGTAGATGTAAAGAAAAATGACTAGTCTTAAATTAGGAGAAATGTCACTTTATGGTGTCTTTGATAAATTAAATATGTTGCTAGCCATAATGTTTGCCTTAAACAAATTTTGTGCTTATTTGATTAGTTCACCAATTATTATATTTCCTAATTATACAACCCTTAAGTACCTTTTTGCTAAGAAGGATGCTAAGACACAATTGATACGATAGATTTTACTTTTACAGGAATTTGACATTATTATAAAAGATAAGAAGGGAGGATAGAATGTTATAGCTAACCATCTGTAGAATTACTTTTAAGAATATCATTAAGCTATCACTGATTAGAGATGATTTTCCAGATGTGCAATTGTTGACTACTATTTTATTATCATGGTTTGCTCACATTATTAATTATTTGGCTACAGGTAAGATTCCTAGTGACTAAAGAGCCCAGGATAGAGAAAATTTCTTGTTTGAGGTTTCTAAGTTTTATTAGGATGATGTATACTTGTTTAAATATTGCTTTGATCAAATTTTAAGATGTTGTGCTTTTAATAATAAAATCCCTAGCATCTTAAATTTTTGTCACACACAAGCTTGTAGAGGTCACTTTTTTATTACAAAAATTGCTGTAAAAATTTTACAATGTGAATTTTATTGGCCTACTTTATTTTGTAACATTAATAATTATTTTGATTCTTGTGATAGGTGTCAAAAATTAGGAGCTTATCCCATGGTAACATGATGCCATTAAACCCTATTTTAGTTATCAAGATTGTTGATTGTTAGAGTATTAATTTTATGGGACCTTTTCTTCCTTCTTTCGGTTACCGTTATATCCTTTTTAGGGTAGATTATATGTCTAAGTAGATAGAAGCCATATCTTGTAAAACTAATGATACTAAGATGGTGAGTAGAATTTTGAAGGAAAATGTGTTATTTAGGTTTAGTATACCACGAGTCATCATTAGCGACCAAGGCATACATTTTTGCAATTGTTCTTTTGAGTTATTAATGAAAAAATATAGGGTAGTACATACAATTTTTATAGCTTATCATTCTCAAACCAGTGGGCAAGTAGAATTAGCCAATACAAAATTAAAATAAATTTTACAAAAGATAGTGAAACCAAATTGTAGAGATTGGTCCTTACAAATAAGTGATGCACTTTAGGCATACTATATAGCTTTTAAAACTCCCTTAGCTATGTTCTCTTACAAAGTTGGTTTGAAAAAAACTTTCCATCTACCCGTAAAGTTAAAGCATAAAGCATTTTAGGCCCTCAAGCATTTTAAATTTGATTTAAGAAAGCTGGCTAGACATAGGAAATTCTAATTAATTGAGTTAGAGGAGTTAAGAAATGATACATATAAGAATGCTCAGATTTACAAGGCTAGAATAAAAATGTTACATGACAAATCCATTCTTAGGAAAAAATTTAGTCCTAATGATAAAATGTAGTTGTCTGATTCTAGGCTTTAAAAAAATGTAGGTAAGCTCAGGTTAAGGTGGATGGGTCTTTTGGTAGTTAAAAGAGTTTTTTCTCATGGTGTTATTGAAATTAAAGATTCAAGGGATGGAAGACTTCTTAAGGTAAATGGTCAATGTTTCAAGCTTATGATTGACAAAATGGATTCTACAGTGGAAGAAATTTCTCTTATGGATCCAATTTACCAATAATGATACAATGTTGGTAAATTCTCTATATATAGTTTTTCATGCTTCTATTTTTAGTTTTCTTTAATTTGCTAGTTATGTATTTTTGTTTTTTTCTTAGTATTTCCTTTTATCTTTTATTGTCTAATTTTCTTTCATGAAAGGTTTTGAGCTTTACTATCAGTTTGTCAATCGTGCTTATTAGGTATTATTTTTCCTATCTTCTCATTCTTATTAATATTCTTTAAAAATTGAGAACAATGTTAGATTTGATTTGGGGCGAAGATATTATTGTTAGTTGTTTGACTTGATTACTTTGCTTTATTGCTAAATTTTATTTTTTCTTTTTTTCCAAATGATCTTTGAAAAAAAATATATTCATGTTCTTAAATGGCAAGACTTAACATTTGATTAAGTTAATCATTAGAATAGAAATCTTAAGGCACTTAATAAGTTCTTTTTCATGCACATAAGCCTTATGGTAAGATTTAATGTTATACATGCATGCAAAGAGTCC
>JAWDEX010205530.1:0-11160 GCA_035221805.1 Trichilia hirta
CCAACAAAGCTTATATTTAATTAATTTTCTTTTTTTTTTTTTTTGAATACAAGACTTATTTTATATAACTAAGTATGCCACTAGGGTATAGCTCATCTCTAGCCCTTACCAACAAGACTTATATTTAATTTTTTTTCTTCTTTTTTATCAATGCCCTTAGATATTATTTCAGATAAAATCATCAGAATAAATTATATGAAATTCTTTGCTGCAATCCACAATCATGTGTTAAAGTGTGTGTGTGATAAGAAAGGTTCATAAATCTCCTGTATAATAAGTTTATGAGGAAATAAATAAAATATGAGAATTTACAAAATTTGAATAAATCAAATAGAAGTAAATAATAAGAGCTTATTATAAATTTAAAGCATACATAAATAATAATAATATTATTAGAATACGTCTCAAGGATCAGGAGGAGAAGAAATAACCCCTTACTCAACCATCTATATAGAAGTCGGACGCTTTTTTTTTTTTTTACAACACAATAAATACACACATAAATACATAATAATACTTATAAATCTAACATCGTTTAACATTAACTATTATTTTTAATATCTTAATATAAAAAGATAAAGTATAAGAGATATTACCTGAGATAAAATTTTCACAAAATGAAAATATGCAACAAAATATTAAGTATGAATAAAATTTATAAAATTTACAAAGGATAAAATCAGGTTATGACAGCATGTATATAATTACAAGTAGTTGATATAATGTTGAAGTTCAATATTTATTTTAGAAATTTAAATTGATAGAAGTTCTATTTTGAAATTTTACATATAGGAATTTGAATAATATTTTTTAAATTTAAGTAACAAAGAAGTAATTTTTTGATTTATAAAAATATCATTACTTATACGAAGGGATTGGTATTTATTAAAAAAATATCGATATGCGTAGAATTTTTGAGAATTATAAAAAAATTAAGAAGTCAAACTAGATGGACACTTTTGAATAAAATATCAACACATTCAACTAATAGCATTTTAATATTGATACACGTAGAATTTCAAAGAGTTAGAAGAAAAATAAAAATTAAACTAACTGGCCCTTTTCGATAAAGTATTGACATTTAAAGGAGAAAGTGTTGACTTGTGGTGTAAAAGTATCGATATACTTGCATTTTTTCTCTACAAATTATATATTTTACCCCTTCTAAAATTTGTTTATCTTTATTGCTTTAAGGGTATGTTTGTAATTACCCAAAACCTTGCTAGGGGATCATTTCTCTTCTCTCTTTTTTCCTCTCTTCTTTCCCCTCTCTTCTCTTCCCTGCCTTCTCAATGATATCACCTCATTCTCTTTACAAATTTCTTTCTTTTTTTTTATTTGTCACTTAAATCAACAAGAATCAACACCCTTAAGCTTTTGCAAAGCTTCTTGGGGTGATTTTGATAAGAAATTAACAAGGAGATAATAAGTTAGGGTTTAGTAAATTGGGGTTTTATATTTCAACAATTTTAGTTAGTTTTCAAGGACATAACTAAGATGCGATAAGCTTCTTAAAGCATTTTGAAATTTTGATCTATAATTTATTTACGATTTGTAAAATGAGTTTTATTGTTCAAACTTTAATTTGTGAATAGTAATAGTAAAAAGCTATGATTTGAGTTAGGTTATATTATTTATGGACTAGAATGAGCTAAATAAAAGTTAATTTTCATAAAAACAAAAATGATCTTAAGAAAACTATATTTGGGTAGTAAGTTAGAATTGATTTTAGTTCAAAATTTAATTGATGAATATTTTATCAAAAAGGACCATAGGATTTCATTGATGAAAATCGGTTAAATGGCCATTGTTAGATTAAGCTTTAATTGTTGTGTCGACTTACAAAATTCTATTTAATAAGCATGAGTATTTTATATAGGGAGCATTAATAGCATTTAAAGTATGAAAATTAATATGATTATTTATAATGTAATAGGAGCCGATAACTCGAGATAGAAATCCACTCGAAGTGATGATTTTTAGAAAGTACTTACCCTTCTTAAGTAATAAGTGAACTTTATATATTTATATCTTTTCAAATATCTTATTTAAGTTAAATAATTTATAAACCAATTAATTATTATTATTATTATTATTATTATTATTATTATTATTATTATTATTATTATTATTATTATGAAAAATATTCAAATACTATTTTAAATAATAATTATATGTTGGTCTGTGATATATTTGATATATGTGTGAGGCCTATGAGATCAAATATAATTTTGATAATAATAAGATTGTATTATATTATTTATGATAATTGTTTTATTGGTAATATGGCTAGTAGTTTAGAATCAATATATTTACTATAACTACAATAAAGTAATCTAAGAATTAACCTATGAAAAGTCCATCTAGATTAGTCGTGCATAGGTAGGGTAGGTATAAGAGAGGTTAGAGATATCTTTACGATATAAAGTAGTTCACCCGTGAGAGATAATATCGCAAATAGTTGCAAGTATTATTACGTGACTACTCAAAACCAATATTAGTAAGATGAACAATATTTTGATTAATACATACATACATACATAGATCTATATATATATATATATATTTGAAATATTTTACATGTTTTACTTAAATAATTCATTTCAATATCTTTAACTTAAATTATTTATTCAGATATTTATGTATTATGAATTATTTATTGAGTAAACTCTATTATATTCACCCCCTCACATAATAGTTTCAAGTTATTGAATGCAATCTGAGTGGTTGAGGTGGAGGTGATATATCAAGAGTTTTGTGTTATTTTGATAGAATTCCTTTACTTGACTTATATTTTGATTTTTTTGAGTTCATTAGAATTTATGGACACTGAATTTATATATTTTCTTTGAATTTGAAAATATATTTATGAATTGAATGTTTTTTTAAATATTTTATAAATTATGATGATAATTGATTATTTATTTTATGGACAATTATGATATGTGTTTGAAATGAGAATATACGGTTGAAATAAATGTGTTTTGAATGTGATAAAAATGCTTTATAGGTTCTTATAATATATTTTAAAATATTAGAATATATTTTAAGAATTTGCAGTAGTTGTTATGTATAAACTTAGAGGACGGGGCGTGAGAAGAGCACATCTATAGACATGTAATGTGGTTATGTTATATAATGCAAATATAACTGGAATGTCATTTACTGTCACGGTTTTATGAATGACTCATCTTAATACACAATTGAATGCATGACATAATTTTATAGCACTTCATGAATTAAAATAAAATTATAGATTAATCAATGCGAATTATTGAGTTAGTATTGATTCAGTGTGAAAACGTGTTATTTATAGTCAATACTTGTTTTTTTAAATTCGTATTTTATAATATGCAAAGGCTGATACCTTACTCGTTCCAAATAATTGTAACTCTTTACCTCTGTCCATTGTCTTTATTTGCCTTAATCATTTGCCCTTGCACGTAGTCTTATCTCTTCACTGTTACTATATCGCGCCTTTAAGATTTCTTAGACTTTGCCGAATAAAAATTGAAGAAATACGGTATTTCATTCCCAATACATGTAATATGTGGCAGCAGTTTTGAGATCCCCATGCAATTGGTACATTGATCCAATCGGGTATCTAGCAAAATCGTCGTGTAACATCGGATGAAGTGTAATTTTAACAGGTTAAGAACATGTTTGACATTAAAGCTGTCGCCACACGGCTGCTTTAAATATAACGAGATACAAAGTTTGAATGTTAAAAATTAATTTAAATATGCATAAAATAGATTAAAATATCTTTTTTAATTCTATTTTTTAAAACTATGTGAAGGTCAGATATATCAAACATACCCTGTATCAAAACATAGAATGCAAAAGTGCTCTCTCTCTCTCTTTTTGATACTTTTCATTCCCTAAAAGACAGCTCCATTATTTTGATAATATAAATCATTCTTCTTCATAATATAGATCATTCCCTACATTATGATGAGTTGATTCTCATAAAAATGAATATTTGCTTATAGAAAACATAGAACGTAACATTTGCTTATACAAAGTTGTCGGCCTTAGATCAAGATGACTATTTATAATTGGAGTATTGCATTCTAGTTCCTACCCTCTGAGTCTTCTATATTTCCTCAAATAATCATAGTTTATTCATTTGTTTCAAATAAATCCTTATCATAAACATATCAAACTGTCATCATGAATTCAAGTTCATCTATTGATTAAATATTTGAGTATGAATGATTGATTATTTTGAAAAATTATAAGAATTTACTATTTAATTAATGAATGATGCATCACTTGATCTGATAAAATTCAAGTTGTCACTCTTCTCAGTTTTCTCTTCCTTGTTAGAAACATAAACCAACGTCAAGTATGAATAATTGATTATTTTGAAAAATTATAAGAATTTACTATTTAATTAATGAATGACGCATCACTTGATCTGATAAAATTCAAGTTGTCACTCTTCTCAGGTTTCTCTTCCTTGTTAGAAACATAAACCAATGACGTTGGGACTGCAATTGGCTGATGAGCTTCAGGATTGTTCTCTTCTTGGTACTTGTACCACATCGCTGAGTACACATAAGCAACAAAATTAAGCACACTAAGAATAGCCAAAAACCAGTGAAACAAATTAACATTGTTCTTGTTTATATCGATCCCATGTAAACATCCTTGTTTTCTTGCAGCTATTCTTTTTGTGATAGCATTGATGATATCAACAAAAGCAGTGCCTAGAAAATACCCAAAAGAGAGTTAAAAATGTAAAAGATGTTGAAAGCGATAGCATTCCAGCAGGAGCTTCTTTGGAGAAGAATTCAAGCAATCCCACAAGCGTAAACGTCTATGCTATACCAAATCTACCATATTGAAATGAAAGCCAGAACAAACTTATAGGCTTTAATGGATTTCTATGAAACCGGTTTCTTCTTTTCACCTCAACAAATCCTGCTGCAGTCATGGACACTGCTGAAAGAAACCTTTGAAGCTGACTTATTCCTGAGGGATGCCCTATGATTTTTCGGCAATCGGAACGAATATGAACTTGTAGATCGGAAGGAGAATGTGTTGGATTTAATTCAATAAATATATGGATTTATATGTGTAACATTGTATATTAAATGCCATAGCTTAAGTCTCAAATTTAAATGATCTGATAAAGTTAAAACTAATATGGATTTAATGTATCTAATTAAAGAATGAATTTTAATATGTGTAAAGACTGGATTTTATTTTTATTTTATAATGTGTCAAATAAAAATAAGCAGTATGAATTACTTAATAATTTATGATTTTTTATACTTATTAGGTTATAATACCAAGTCAGTATTTAAAGGAGTAATTTTTGGTATCTCTTCGTCAGGAAATATAGACTTTGAATACAAGATTTGGAAGTTGCATAATCACACTACTGCAGATTTAAAAATTCAGCTTGGATTTCATTTATATTTTCTAACACTTTATCCCGATAATTTAACCGAGTAAATTTAATTTATCAATAATCAACAACACCTATCCAAAGGGAATACAGAAATGGAAACGGTTGGAATCGTGATGAACCCTAGATGGGGATCCATGTGAACTTCTTGTACTGAAAGTGCGCGGAGTCGTGCTAAGTAAGCGTTCATTGGATTGTGCTGGTTAAAATTGGTGACATTCTAGTTAGGATCTTCACTTCTTCTACCTGGGTTTCCGTGCAAATTTCCATGGCGTTTGCTCTGATCTTTGCGGAGTATTGCAGCTTTTTCTAGCCACCTGTGAAAAATGAATCGTCTGTTTGCTCACCTTTTCGCAAAAAGCGACATAGTTTTTTTACTTATTAGCAATAAATAGGTCTTTAATTTTACTAAAATAAAAAAATTAGTCTCATAATGTTAAATTTTGAAAAAATTAAACTTCATAGAATATATTATAACTTAGCTAGGAAAACGTTATTTGAGTTATTTTAATAGTGATTAAGAAATTATTTATTATAAAGGAACAAATTTATTGTAAAATCAAATAGACCATTTTACAACAAATTAAAATGATTTATTTAATTTTATAACAAATTTGTTGTTATACACTATATTTTAGTAATTATACATCCTTATTTCGTTTAGAATTTAAATTTAAAATCTCTACATGTTTCAATGCAACAAATTTACTTAAGCTATTAGAGGTCTTACATATAGTATACTTAAATGAATAATGGTAAAAATAAAATTTTTTGTATTTATCTATAAATTTTATTCATAATACATGTGTTTACTACCATGATTTTAGTTAAGCATGTACACAAATATATAAGAAACATGATTATAACTACCCGAAATTGGTTGGTGTGATGTATTTTTTCGTCCTTCAGAAGTCATTCCTTTTCACTGATCTCATACAACTCTTCATGGTTTTCTGGTAATGAAAGCTTTCTGTTTTTAATTGCCACCGCTATACCCTGTCATCAGTGCTCAAAAGGGTTCAGTAATTTCCATATTTCGATTCAACTATTAATATTTATCCGTTAACAATTTTTATTTCACAACAATTGTAGATCATAAATTCATAAACGATGAAAGATAAAAATGAGAGAGTACCTGTGCAACCCTTAAAATGGGGCTATCGCCGAGCACCTGAGCTCGGTAGAAAGGCTTGCCGATGGCGAGAACAACAAAATCAACGAACGGAGCAATGGTAGATGTCATAAAACCCAATTACCATTTTTTTTTCTCAGTGCTAACATACACAATGCCAGTGACTCCAATAACAGCTCCATGAATGCAACTGAGCAGGAAGTAGTTGAAAAAGCTGGCCAATGCCTTGGCCTCTTTCGGATTTTTTTCGTTGAACTGTCGGGCCCCCGATGGAGCAAGCGAACCACGAAGTCCACCACTGCCTAGTGCGTACAAAGACAAGGATGCGTAGAGCATTAGTGCAGTTCCACCTTTTACACAGCTTGATTTCCCGCAGTTTGCTGGGTGTAACTTGTTTGAATAGGCTTGGATTGTCACCATCACTAATGCCTGTAATGACCAATTCTCTGAGTGGGAATATTGTATATACTCAAAAATTGAAAGAGATTTTAGTCGTTAGACAATTAACGAATAATTTTAGAGGTTTCAAATGGATCCTACCAAGTTGACATAAAAAATAGTAAGCTAACATAGCAAAAGATGAAAAGGGTTTGAATTAGACTTAAAACTTTACCCACATAAGTTTAATGAATAAACACACAAACTAATTGCATTAAAGTATAAATAATTAATTAAAATATTTTAAAAAATTAAGATAATTCAACAAATACTATGTTATTATTATTATAAAATTCAAAATTAGGGATTTTTGGTATTTTGAATTGGTTAAAAACTCCTCTATAAACCTAAGTAAAAAATTGAATAGATTCATATACCATATTAATTCAACCTATTAAAAATTAAGTATGGCTAAAATTCTATATAAAACACAAATAAATTTAAATTTTAACTACCAAATTGTCACAAAATAGTAAGAATAGCCAGAGAAATTCAGAGTTGTTAGCAAGAAAAATTTAATTTATAAACTAAAAAGGTCTCTTTATGATTTGAAGCAATTTCCAAGACAGTGATATAAGTAATTTGATTAGTTTGTGATTGGTCAAAGGTATATAAGAAGCAAATATGATCATTACGTATATTTTTAAAGGCTACAAGATGGTTCTTTTATTTATTTACTTTTATATGTCGATGACATATTAATAACTTCAAAGAATGTCATTGAGATTAAAAATTTAAAAGTTCAGTTAAGTTGAGAGTTTTAAATAAAAGATTTGGGTAAAACTAAAAAGATTTTTAGTATAGAGATTAGTAGAGATAGAGAAAAAGACAAGATTTATTTGACTCAAAAGTAGTATTAGAAGAAGTTATTACAATATTTTGGCATAACAAAGCAGATAAAACCTATAAGTGCCTCATTTACTCCTCATTTGAACCTTAGTGGATCCTTATTTTTGAGTATTGATAAAGATTATGAGTATATGTTACGAGTAACATATTCTAATACGATGGGTAGCCTGATGTATCTTATGGTATATACAAAACTTAATATTTTACAAATAATTAAAATTGTAAGCAAGTATATGCATGATCTAGGAAAAGGATATTAGTAAGCTATGAAATAGATTTTATGGTACTTATCGAAGACTGTAGATGTTAATTTGATATTTGAGTAGGATGTGATTATGTTGGTGATTTGGATAAGAGAAGATCGACTATTAGTTATGTATTCACTCTTATGAAAGCTTTAATGAGTTACAAATCTACTTTCCAGTTTACAATCACTTTATCTACTATAGAGACAAAGTACATAGCGATTATAGAGACAGTGAAAGAAGGTATTTGGTTACAAAAATTACTAAAAGAATTAAAAATTAGTCAGAAGAAGATGAGTATTTATTCTGACAGTTAGAGTGTTATTTATTTAGTAAAAAATTCAGTATTCCATACTCGCACCAAGTATATAGATGTTGGATATCATTTTGTGCAAAAAATTATTGAAGAAGAAAGAATATTTCTTCAAAAAATTGAGACTATTGAAAAAATATGTTGATTAAAGTGGTGACGACTATCAAGTTGAAATTGTCACAAAATTTTATCAGAATATTGAACAAATTTAAAGTATTTGATTGAAAATTAACTAACTCGTCAAGTAGAGATTTGTTAAATATTGGCTCTTTAGTCAATATCTCATATTAGTTAGATTACTTTATTTTATTGTTTGTTTGGCTTATAAAGAAAGCTAAATTGAAGATTAAAAAGTTGCCTTAAATAAAGAGCAACAAAATTATTTCTAATTTCACTTTTATGATAAAGAACTAAAGATTTTTTCACAAAAAAAATCTCTAGTTTAAATATCTTCTTTTTACTTTGTATTTTTTAGGTATTTATGTTTTAACCCCAAAAAAATTTATAATAGTTACAAAATTAAAAATAGTAGAGTTTTTGCGGGACGTAAGTATTTACACCGAATCTCGTTAAATTTTATATTTTCTCTATTTTTATATTTGTATTATTTACTAATTTAAATTATTATTATATTTAATTAGTTAGTATAGCATTTTTTGCTGTTGTGTAAAATTTATATTTAATTACTTAGGGAATTTAGAATTTTTACGATAAGAATAACAAGTAATATAAAATATTTGTAATAAAATTTTTAACAATATTATTATATCACATGCTTTTAAAATCACAAAGAATAATATTAGCACTAACAATAATCAATACCGTTGATTAGCATATAAAGCATGCAAGTCAACTAGCACATAAAATATTCGAATATCTCTATCGAAAGTGAGGTGCTAAATAATATGTATTATTTACATTTACCAATATAAATTTTTAATAAACTATAAAACTAAAAAAATTTAATAACATTAATTTTTAATAGAATTCATACTATTTTACAGTGATATTTAACTTCTAGAACTTTTATATTACAGTAGCTGTGACTTACAATATAGTGCCTTAATTATCCTTACCAACCCCGTTAACAACAGTAGTTGATATTTCGAACCCTCTCGGGCGTGAGAAGCAGACTCCCTCCTAAAAAAATACTGTAGACGAAGAAACTATTTAATTTATACACAAAATTTGAAATGTTT
This sequence comes from Trichilia hirta, assembly GCA_035221805.1. Classification (NCBI taxonomy): domain Eukaryota; kingdom Viridiplantae; phylum Streptophyta; class Magnoliopsida; order Sapindales; family Meliaceae; genus Trichilia; species Trichilia hirta. Next base: position 9,593 of record JAWDEX010205530.1, read on the forward strand.
TTATTTAATTTAAAAATATTAGATGTTCAATATCAATAAAAATAAATAAATATATATTGGTATTACTTTTCACAACAAAAGAAGCCACAATCTCAATTAAAGCCTTATAAATTACTTTTTTATTAGCATTGGCGCGTGTAATATATAATTCTGTGAAATCTTAATTGTGTTTATATTTAAAATTGTAATATTTTTATTATATTTTAAGAGCAAATTAATTCAAATGTTTGATAACAAAAATTTTATATTTTTGGATAGGAGATCGATTTGGGTTCGTAGAAAGTTTTGAATACTTTGAAGGTATCATGTGATTTGTATAATAATTTAATATAATTTTTGTCTGCACATATTTATTTTAAACCATATCAATCATGTTAGTAATTGTCCAATATATGTGTCGTATATCCAATGGCCAAACAAAATCAAAGTTAATTTTGTTTTGAAGTTATTCTCTATCGCCCTCCATTGCAATTCCTCCGCCCGTCGAGCCACCGAAGCCACAAGCGCCAGCCACTAGTCGGGCCTCCACCAAAGTAATTAAAACAAATAATTTATCTTCCTATCAATTCTTCCTCTTCACTCTCTTTTTCGTCGGGTGTCCAACGAAGTGAAGGACTCAAATAGTTGAACTTTTGCTTTGATTCTTGAGACCATAGGTGCCTGTTTGTATAATTTTTTTTAATGATTTTATGTGGATTTTGGGTTTGTAAATGATGTTATTTAGTATTTTAAGTTGGCTAGAAAATGTATAATTATCAAATTCCTGTTAACGTCTGTAGGTGTGTTAGATATAATGTTTCTGTTTATAGATTATGTAAAGAGGGTAAAATTGAGGAATGCCCAAAACCTTTTTTCCCTTTTTTTTTTTTCTTTCAATGACAGTACAGAGAGAGGTTTGCATGCTAGGGTTGTCAGTTTTAACTTTGATAACCACGTATTGAAAGATAAGGATTTAGAAAATTTACAATCAATGTTGTATGGATTTGCGAAGAAAAAGAAGAGTAAGCTATGCACTTAGTATTTATGCATGCGGTTTAATTGCAATAGTTCATGCTTAATTCTTTATTACATTTCATGAAGAACCTCATATTGGTTATTGCAGTTTTATTACAGTTTTTGAGTGCATTTTTTTTGAATAAAGTCTTTTATCTTACATTCCTTGCAAATTTTTATGATCTAATGTCCTCTCTTTGTAATCTGTTTTTATTTAATAATGTTGACCTCACTGGGAGCTTTAAAAAACCATTGTTAAGGTGTAAGTAGTGCATTTCTTTCTTGTTGAACTAGTTTTTGTTTTATTTTTTATCAATAAATTAGTTTAAATTAGTTTAAACGTTGTTTGGAAGCTGGGAAAATGGAGAAAAATGTGACAGGAAGTTGTTATATTAGGGTTTCATCGTGATATTTTTGTTTTATTAGGTTGATAAACTGGGGGCATTTAAGTAATTAACTGTATGAGAAGGTGTTAGTCAACAAAATGGTGTAAGGAAAAATGTCCTTTATTTCATCTAAAATTTAAGGGCCTATATGATTACACACACACACCCACACACATCCGTAACCAGCAT
>JAWDEX010205541.1:0-11160 GCA_035221805.1 Trichilia hirta
TATCTTAGTTAATTTTTTTATTTTTTATTTTTTTTACTATTTTACTAAAAGAAGAGAGAATATTAAAAATATTTTATCGTCTTAATTTTCTAAAAATATATACTAAAAGAAAGGAGAATATTAAAAATATTTTGTCCTTTTAATTAATTTTTTTAGTCTTTAAAACTAATAAACAGTAAAATAATATTACGAATTTTTATTTTATAAAAAAATATAAAGACAATAATTAAATAAACACAATATTAAATAACATGTATAACTTATATAAAAATAAAATAAATACAAATTATTTATAAGATTTAAATTTTTACATTACAAATAAAAATAAAAGAAGATAAATTAAAAAATAAATAAGAGCAAAATATTACATTAATAAATATAAAAATAAATTGCATAAATTTAAATAATATAAAAAATAAAATATTTTAATTTTAATTTAAAGAATAAATAGGGACATAATAACTCACTAACATGCATAAAAATAAATTACATAAATATAAATAACATAAAAAATAAATATTTTACTTTAAATTAAAGAATAAATAGGATAAAAATATCTCACTAACGTGTATAAAAGTAAATTTAAATAATATAAAGAATAAAATATCTCATCTTTAAATTAAAGAACAAATAGAGGTAAAATATTCCACTAATATGGATAAAAGTGAATTGTATAAATTTAAATAACAGATAAAATAAAATATTCTCACTTTAAATTAAAAAATAAATAAGGATAAAATATTCTATTATAATAACAAATATATTAAATAAATTAAACATATAATTAATATATTAGGGCAAGAATAAAATAAGTAACAACATAATAAAATATTATTATTAAAAGAATTACATATTTAAAGAAATAAATAGAAAATTTTAACCTTATTTCTTTTATTCTTTTTCTTTCTTTCAAAATTTTTTTTCTTTTCTTTTTTATACTTTCTCTTACTTCTCTTATACTTTCTCTTTCTTCTAACTTAGTTTCTAAAAAGTAAAATGACTTAATATTTATAGACAAAATTTAGAGACTAATTACTAATAATAATTGACAAGTGGTTGATAAATTTAACAAATTTACTAGTAATTTTGATTAATTATGCATATAACCTTGAAAATTTTACTAAAATTATGCACCTAATATTGGAATATGTCATGAGATTTAATTATAGTTTTAGATATTTGGCATATTTATATATCATGATATTGTTAGTTTAATATAATATTTTATTATTACATATTTGTGTATTTTAGTAAATATAATAATGTCTTTAGAATAGAAGGTTCAATTAGTTGAACACTATTTTTAAATGTCTCTAGTCAAGTGTTATTATGTATAAGGCAATAATAATACGTTAAAACTAATATGTATAGTGATTGATGACAGCATAAGATGTGTCATAATATGAGATATAAAATTAACACAGAAGATAATTAATTGATTAGGCAGTGTTATATGAAGATACTTGAATGAAAAGATAATATAGCTGTAGCTGATATGTGCTAGATGAGTATACTAGCTGATATGTGTTTTGTTCCTTTGGTCAAAAAGAAGGATTTCTTAGAGTATAAGTGGATATTAGCATTGGGTAGGCTTGAAAGTGAGGTAGCTTTGTATAAACTGTATTTATTAATTGCCCAGAATCTTTCTTTTACTTGCTTAATTATTATTTTTTTTTAAAGAGACTTAGTTCTTAGAACAATTTTTGTCATTCTTCCAATATTTTCTTTATTTCACTTATATTAACTAATTCACCTAACGTAATTGTATCTTTAACTCTTTCTTTTATAGTTACAACTTTATAAAAGGTAAAGGTAAAGCATACTGATAAACAATTATGGTATATACCCTCCATTGTGCAAATAAAAGTAATTGTAAGTTTATGATCTGTTAACGGAGATTAAACCTACAATGCTATTGTACACCACTACTATACATACTCTTTAAAAGATTCATCAAACTTCTTACTTATCTTACATAAGTTTTCTCGACTTTGAACCAAGAACATTTTAAATGTATATTATTTAAGAAACACAGAAGTTATACCATCTTAAGTCTTAATTTTATTTTTATCTATGGTAGAGAAATAGATGTCTGTAGCACTAATTAGATTTTCTTAAAAAAAATGCATCATGAGAGATTTATTATTAATGTACTAAGCCATCTTACGATCGTATAGAGATAGATGAGCTATTGGACATCTACTACCATTATAATTTGTAAATTCAAGCTTAAATTTAAGAGAAATTTGAATTTTTGAGAAAAAGCACAATGAATTAATGTCTATTAGCCCATAACTTTGAATTTTTTGAATGAATTTTAAAGCATCCTCTATTTTTTGTATTTTAACTTTAAAATTTTTTCCTTCTTTATCTTTTTTAGATTTTATTAGATTACTTATTTCAGGCAGATTTATAACTGACTGTCTTATTGTCTCAGTTGATAATATGTAAAGTGTAAAAGGAGTAAGTTTTTTTCACTTAACTTATCTTTGAATGAGGGATAGGGATCCGATGAGATGACATTTAAAAAATTAGATCTTTTTCATGCGGCTTTTTTATAATTTTGGTGTTATTAATGAAAGTAAAAAGATGACCAAAAGCTCCACTAGATCTAATAGTTTGTTGATTGACTAATTGACAGTATTGGTTCAGCATAGATGTCGCGCCCCCGCTTATGGGGTCTACACGTGACAACCGCCGTAAACTCTCAAGATACACTTTAAACCCCGAATATGTCTCTCAAGTTTGCAAGGCTAATCAGGTACTTATCTTTATGCAATTATAAACATATCCTATCAAACATGTTCTTAATCATTTTATAAAAGGAACTCATACATGTCTCTCTGAGACTTTAGAAGTTATACATCAAAAGTAAATAAATAGAAAATGGTTTCAAATCACACCAATCATGTAGTTTAATAAATATGATCTTAAAATAATATCATATAAAATAGTTTACAAACATACACATCATGTAATACAAGCTTATAGTTTTATGTCATAAAATCTTTTACAAAAATATTCTCAGTGAATAACTTACACTAAATGACTAGTCACAAACTAGATAGATATTGATAGCTATATAATTACATTTGATCACCATTATTAACTCTCTATCTATCCTGTACTTAGTCTCTTGAAACGAAAAAGTGATTATATGGGAGTATACTTCGTGAACGAATCAAAATATATAATACACATAATAAATATCTAACTCGACACATATTGGGAGAAAACTAAGTAAATAAAATATTCAAAAGATTTAAATTATTGCAATAAAACATTTAATAAACAAACAAAATAAGGTTGAAATCACGTTTCAAGAAAACTTTTAAAATAGTCAATAAAATCATTGGGTAAGCCATCTTTTTGGTATTTACTCTGGTTAAGAGTAAACCTAAGCTGTCAGTAGGTTTATATGCAACAAAAATCATGCAAATTTTTATAAAAATTTATTTAAATACTAATAGAAAATAAATGCATGAGTTTATTGTAAAATTAGGCCCATTACAAAAATCATTCAAATTTTATAAAAATTTATTTAAATACTAATAGAAAATAAATACATGAGTTTATTGTAAAATTAGGCTCATTATTGAGGTTAGCCTAGAGTAATTTGTGTACCTACACATGACTGTTCTTTATATTTTCGCCTAACTGGCCACTCCATCACAAATAACATACCACATCTTTTATATCGACTCTGCTGACTCAATTACTCACCTATGTGGCCTTTTCGTAGGCCCGTCTCTAAACTACTTACTCTGTAACTACAATTTAAGCTCTCACGGCCAAGTCCTCCTCGGCCTTGATATTATATATCAAATCAAAATACATAACAATGGCTCTTTGGCCTAAAATTAACATAAATCTATCGTACATAAAAATAATGTATCTAATATCACAATATATAGATTACCAAATATTTACATAACAGCATTAATGTATAATTATTAAAATTGGCCTTCAGCCTTTTTAACAAATTAATATCAATATACAAAATTATCAATACATAATTGTAAAATCATCAATACATAAATCACAAAATCATTAAGTTATAAACCACAAACAAGGAGACCTACTCCTGATCTCCATCACTACAACAAATCCATCGCTCCTAAATGTCTCAAATTATAATACATAAATTATGTTTAATATTAAAATAACTTTTGAAATACTAAAAGAAATATAATGAAATCCAATCACTTTGAGGGAAGGTATCTACTCCCTTTAAATCTCGCATCTCGCAATCTCATTACACAGATTCTCGGAGCTTATAATATAAGTATCAACAAAGTCATCAAATTCTTATTCTAAAGGGTAATAAATGGAGTCTAAGTGCTATAAGATACTAAGATTTTATTAAAGAATACATCTATCAAATTTTTGAACAATTTTTGTTTTTTGTCCAATTTTTATCTATTTAAAACTCCCTAACCATTCATATAACTTTCAAATCTTATTTGAATACAAGTTTAACGATTAAGCAATGACTTTTAAAGAAGTTAACATTCGAATAAATAATAATTATAAATAGTAATTATAAATAGTAACTCCACCTTATTTTTTATTCAAACTTCATTTTGAACTATTTTGCCTTTTAATTTAATACTTCCTAAGTCAATTCTTTAAATACATATTTCATTTAACTTAATTTAAGCCTAAATTCTAACATTTCTTAAACTTAATAACCATAACCTCTAATCTCTATTTAAAACACGTAATCAAACTTAAAACTAGTTAAAGGACTTACCAGAAAATTATTTCTAGCTAGAAAAAAGTAAGTTTCTGCTCGATTGTTGATCAAAACAAAAGCCCTCAAATTTTTCCATAACCTTAACTTTTCATTTCTTTTCTAGCTTTAAAATGATAGCTAAAACTCAAAATTAATAGGCTGGAAAGCTCAAAAATGATAAAAACAAATTGGTTTGAGTGAGAAATTTAAAAGAATTTGAGTTGTTTAGTAAGAAGAATAAGTGGTTTAATAAGAAAGGGAGAGAAGAATATGTTACGGGAAAAGAAGAAGAAGAAGAAGAAGAAGAGTGATTCTGAACATTGGAATTATTTATAATAGGGTAAAAAGTCAATATTATCCTTATATATTAAGAACAAAAAGGAAATAAGAAAAGGGTTAAATGAAGATTTTATTTACAAAGGCTTAAAGGATTAATTTTATACCTCTTTACTTTTTGCCTTTATAACTCTTGTAGTTTAACTTAAAATTAATTGAAATTTATTTCAATAGAATCCTTATTTCATTAGTTTTCATTGAAAAAAAATGACTCGTCAATCGAACTCTTAGATTAATGAAAAATCACGTTTGAAGGTAAAGTGCGTAGAGAAAAAATTAAACTCGCTGCAGCGAGCTCCCTTCTCGCTACAGCGAGAATTTCCTTACTACAGTGGAATGTCTCGCTATAGTGAGAATTTTGGCTACAGCGAACTGCTTTCTCACTGTAGCGAGACTTCTTTTTGCTTTCTAATTCTTATACTTCCTACTTTATGACTTTGTTTTTCTCTTGTCTAAACTCTAATTTACCTAACATTTAATTCTATAGAATTCTAAACCTATCTATTTTTATATGAAATAAACATATTTCAAATTAGATTATCTAACTAAGAGAAATTCATAGTTAAAACTCAAGTACGTGAATGAGACCTTATGACCAAAATTTTTTAATTACTCTAAAACTTTCTCGAATCTTTCTAGATCATCAATTAAGCTAATGTAGAGTTAATAATTGATTAAAAAGAGAAATTAGGCACCCAAATATGAATTTTATAAAAAAACAAAAGTACTTTTAAAGGATAAAATAACGATACTCTTAGTTTGAAAAAAAAAATGGGTGTTATAATAGATTCTATTTTACCTATGCAATTATTTGTAAATTCCTCTATAGTCATAAGAGTGGCTATGCTTTTATTACTATGCTTAATTATTCTTACTGCACATGAACGTGTAAAAATGGTAGAATGACTATAAACTTTTTTTAATTTAAGAGTAATTGCTTTTACTTTTTTCTTCTCCTATACGACAATATTTAGATATTAACAAAATGAATTTTATCTTTGAATATTAAACAAATGAATATTTATTCAAAATTTAAGGTATGACTAATGATTTTAGAATTTATAGTATTAGGTTATAGATATAATGAATTTGAACTAAATATTTATTATTTAAAGTTTATTAATATATTTTATGATATAATACATCTTAGAGTTTAACGACTATACTGATAAAATTCATTAATCTATCATCGTGTCTATGCTTTTGAATAAGTTATTTTGGTGGTATATTATTTTTCTATAATTATATTTTTTTGTATATTCTTTGCATCATCTGCAGTTCCCAAATAGCCTTTTTGTAATTTTTTGCATGATTATCTTTATTTGAATAGTTATCTCAATTTGTTAGGCTAACATATCATAGACTTGCTAATTTTCTTGATTAAGGTCCTAGTGCATGTATTGCCATTCTTCTATTTCTTAAGTACTTTCTAGCAACAGAATTTACAAGTCTTGATTTACTTTTTTGATAGCACTAATAACTTTTTCCAAATTTAAAATTGATTTGTCAACCTGAAGTTTCTCTTTTCTTTCTTAAAAATTTGCTCATTTGACTATATGCATCTTTTCTTTGATAACTCATATTTAGCCTTGAGATTTGCTTTTATGTATTTTACTTCTTTTACTTCTAGCTCTAATGACTTTGTTTAGTCCTTTAACTATCATTTAACATTGGTTACTATTTTTAATTCAAGCTTTGGCTGGGATATCTCATCATCTTTCTTCTTTTTTACCTATTTTTTTTTGGTAAATTTTGTATCCCCTAAATACACACTTTTTATGCCAATTTTCATACTCAGCATATACTTATTTATGATGAGCCTTTTTCAATAAAGACTTTTTTCATGTATTTTTTATCTCAATAAATTTCTTTTTTATCTTGAGCTTAATGTAGAAGAAATAGTACTCATCAAATATAGATATATTTATTTTATATTATTAATTTCTAAATTATTGGGCCACCAATAATGTTGCATAACTACTTTCTTTTCGAACACTAATTAAGGGCACCCAAAAAAAATTATTTACAAGACTGAATGTATTAGATGCTATTGAAAGGCTTGACTACTCAAATGACATCATTCTCCTTTAACTCTAGTAAATATATTTTTCACTGTCCTAATGATCTTTTTTTCTTTATAGAAAAGTTGAATTACTCTGTTATATTTATGATACATTAGCCTGAGAATATTTTTGTATTTTCTAACAGATGGTTGTATATCTAAATAGTGAGCATTTGAGTACAGAATTTAAATTGTTCAACACATTATCTCAAGCAAATTATAATTTTCAAAGAGTCTTAACTAGAATGGCAAGATTTATATTAAGGTGACATCCTTTCTTTTTATGCATGATTAAGATAACAATAGAGTTTACATACTTCTTGATTGAAGAAAATGCCATTAATTCAAATGTGTTAAGGGTGAATAATTTGACATAATATTCCTCTAAATTTTCTTTAGAAGGAACATGACTTTTGAATAAATGATTCCATTGCAATTCAAAAGTTTCTCCATTACTTATTACAAATGGTTTGACATCTTTAAGTAGAATTCCTAAATAGCGTGCTAATATCTATTTTATCTCTTCTTGATTAAGCCTTAAAGAATTTTTATTTGGCATATAAATACTATTAAAGCTGAGTATCTAAAGAATGTTTTCATACTTTTTAATAGTAAAAATCAAATCAAAATCTTTAAAAGAAAAACATATTATTTTAGAATTGTAAAAGTGGATGGTGCTTTAAGTGCCTCTCAATTAAGCTAAATAAATATAAGTGCTACTATTTTTTCAAATTTCTTCTCAAATTTTAAATATATTTTTTGTCAACATCTTTTTTTATAAAATTTTTAAACTCCTCAATGAAATTTCTTTTACATTGATCATTATCTTTATTGATTTTGGTGTAAATTCATTCATGTTTAACATATCTATAAATCCCAAAATAAAAGATATTAATATACTTTTCAAATATTAAAAAAATAAATTAACTGCTCTTTTTATCTTAGACAAATGGTATTTCTTAATCTCATAGATAATTTTCTGAGTTAGCCATCCTATAAATAAATTTCTCATCTAAATTTATTATATATGGTTGTCTATTAGATATTTTTCTTACAATTAAATATCTTTAATATTGATTTTGTGAGCCCCACTCCTTGAATAGATGGGCATTATAGTAATTCCCTTATACAATCATACATCTATCATTGTATATAGATTTTTGTATTAAAGGGTGTATAATTTAAAAACCAATCCATAAGGAAGGGTGTGGTAAAGAATTTTTAGTCAATGAGAAAGAATTAAATTTTTGACCTTGAAATCAACTTAAATTAAGAAAAAGTTACTTTGTAGAGCTCAAAAAGAGCATTCTAACGATATATTATAGGTTTCATAAGGACATATGTATTAAAAGTTATGAGTATTAGAAGTAGTTGTCCTCATGTGAAAAGAAAAAGTATTGATATATGCATAGTAAAAAACATTGAGACTTGGCACTATAGAGTTAAAAGTATCGATACGTAGAGCATGACGCGCGATTAGCATTTGAAAATATCGATACATGGGGGAAAGTATTGATACTTGGAGATGTGGTGAGCTTAGAAGCATGGTTTAAAGGATATTTTGGTCATTTTAGGGCTTCTTATATAAAGGCACAAAGTCATCATCTTCTCTATTTTCCTTTCTCTCTCTTCTATAATCTATCTCTCCCTATTTTTTTGATCTAAAATGTATCTCCCTCCAATCATCATCAATCTTTGTAGTTTTTGCTTGAATTTGCTAGTAAATCAATACCAGAGCCTGAAAACATTCTTAAATTAAAGTTTCACTTAGCAAATCGTGAGAAAACAAGAGAGAAAAGCCATGAGTGAACAGTAGTCAAATAGAAGAATCAAGTAAAGAAGGGCTCAAAACATATTTACGAGCTTGGATAAGTGTATCCCTTAGCTTATTTCTCTGATTTAACTTTTCTATTAGCACGATTGAGAAAAATGATAATTAAGTTACTATTCTTAAAACCCTAATTTTTGGAGATAATCCAATTTATCAATTGGGTTAATAAATTAAGATGTTAGAGAGTGTTCTGGTATTGAGAAATTAAAAAAAAAATGAACCATTAAAAGTGATATTGCTAATAGTTATGGTGTTAGCTGTGGAGAGAGAAAGAGAGAGAGAGAAAGAAGAACATTTTGATAATTTTACTTATGAGTATGTGCATTATGCATTTCATAACCTTAGGATAGTATGTAAAATGTTATTGAACCTAGTGTGTATGTACTCAGGTGCAGCATCTTTGATTAGAAAATCTTTGACACGAGGAGGACGTCGAGAGAGTGGTTCTCTACCACAACAAGGTGAGTAGATAACACCTCACTTTTCCTCTCATTATTATAATGTTTTGAAATATTTATATATTTTATGCGCATCAAAAATGATAAAAATGTGCGTGAAATATTAGGTGAGAAGGCGATAGATATAATTGCATGGTGATCGGGAGGGTTTTCTCTTTATGGTAGATTAGAAAATAATTACTGTGATTGATATTTGTGATTGAGGTCGGAGGTCTACTATAATTTGATATTTTGGATAGATGTATTCTGTTGTGGTATGTTGATTGGTATTTATTTGAGTGTATATGGCCAGAGGTCAGTATTGAATGGCATGATTTTACATGTTTAGCCATTCGTGCCAGTTTTTATATTTTGGCCTTATGTGCCACAGTTATGTATTTGGCCTTGTGTGCCAGTTTTCATGAATTTGGCTTAAGTGCCTTGGTTTTCTTGATTTTGAGATTTTGAGCTATTTGTTTTGATATAAGCCATATAGACCAAATTTGATTATACTACTCGATGAAGTGAGGATTGTTCCATGGGAAAAATTCAATAGACCACCAGGTAGAGGATTTAAGACATTTAGTATGCTTTAATTTATTATCTCGACGAGGTTAGGATTATTCTATAGTGAAAAATCTAATAAACCGTCGGGCAGATTAGCGAGGATTGTCCTATATCGAGAAATTCAATAGACCACCTGGCGGACTTTTATGAGTAGCTCGATGAGGTAAGGATTGTCCAATATATGGAAATTTAATAGATCACTGAGTATGCCATTTATAGATATACAACATGCTATTGCCTGTTAGCCCTACGAGGTGAGGGTTACTCCATGGAGTGAGACCTAATAGATTATATGGCATATTTTATTCTGATTTGAATTTTTATCCTTCCGGGATTCAATTTTGATGAATAAATATTTGTACATGCCACATGAGTATTTGTGATATGGTTTTCAAACTAAAACTTCTTTATATACACATACACATATATTCATTTTAATCTTTCACTCACTAAATATTTTTTCAAATACTCACCCCTCACTCTCCTATTTCAGGTTAGAGCAATCGTGTGTAGGCATAGTTAGCTGATCAGAGATTTCAGCAATATTTTCAAGTACTCGACTTATAGTTATTTAGTATGGTCTATTGAACAACAAAATATATTTTTAATTTAGAAATATGTATTTTACTCGATCGAGTATGTATTTGTAATACTCTGTTTGCAACAAATTTTCATGTATACAGTATTGTATCGAAATTTGATGATAGTTTATATATGATTGAAATGTATTTAGAGAATTGAAACATTTTGTATTACTTTGGAGAGTTGAATATTTTGTTGTACATGTTTGAAAGTGAATTTTAACAGGTTTTAATGTCTTGCGTATCCTGAGGATATGTTATAAGTAATAGAGTATATCTCTTGGATTCATGGCGATTGCCACATGGCCGATTCCTAGGTTCGAGGCGTGACAGATTCAATGAACTAATATTAAATCCTACATATCTTAGTATAATCAAGTAGATTCACCACATTTTTATGATTTAAGATATATGATAAACTTGAAAGGAGTGTCACAAATACTCGAGTAATATTCACTACGCATAACTTTTATAAACACCCATCTACTTAAAGATCGAGTTCATCTCATTTGGAATAAATGATATGCATGTGCTATATGTAAAAGAACACTAACATGAAATAAATAATAATAAAATATAATAAATTTTAAGAATAAAATGTATAAATATTT
>JAWDEX010205552.1:0-11157 GCA_035221805.1 Trichilia hirta
AAGCCTCATGTCATTATCACGAATTTGGCACCTCGATCATGAATAAAATTTACAGATGACAAAATTGGGTTATGACAAGATACACCAAGAGTCAAGGGATAAAGGTGAACTCAAGGGATAAACTAAAGGCCAAATTAATTAATGAAATGATAGACTATTTTGGCTCCATTTACTAACATGACATTAATATGTAATTTATTCTCTAATATTAATAGATTTTGTCTTCCATGTCTAAAAAAGAGTTGTTAAGCTTTGTTTTATCTTTCCAAAGTGACTTGAATCAGACCAATTCAAGTTGTATAGCCCAAGTTATATTTCAAATAATAAAAAATGATCAAATTAAGCTAATAGTGCAGATGGGTCTCAATTTGTGCCATTTTTGAAACTCTAAGTGTTTGAATTTAATAGTTGCTTTGAAATAAATATTTGTAGCTCAATGAATCTTCTTTTCACAGAAATTTGAATCACCCTAAAATTTCTGTTAATTAAAAAGTTAAACTTATTTTGCCATCTCTGGGTCCAAGTAAAAATTAAACAATAATTACAAAGTAAATTTTAAATACAAGGCCAAACATATACTTAATTAAGAGAGTTAATCATATTACAAAATTTAAAATATGAATTTAACCTATTATAAATGTACACTTTTAAGTACTCATCACGCATACTCACTCCTCTTCAATTTTTAATTTTTTAGGATATTTTAAGCACATAAGGGATTGAGGTAGTAGAGTAAAGCATATTATCCCACCCTTAAGTATACAATTCTTATCTCTACTCACTATATCATTATATAGTCCGTTGGAATCTTTTGATTTAACTTGTATGTATAAATTTAATAATTATATTTTGCTAAAGTTAAAAACCAGATTGTGTAAATTTTAAAGTTGTTATGGCTAGTAATACTTTGATAAATGATGATTTTATTCTTAGATTAGTTTATAATTTTAATATATAATTTTATGACAAGAACTTGAATATGATTCTATTTGGGAAATTGATTTTAAAAGGAAAGTAGTAGATTGAGTTGAATTTATTTAATGTGCATTTTGATTTATTTAACAGGTCCCTTGAAACTTTATAGGTCCTTAGTATATGTTAAGAGCTTATGGCAATTATCACACGTGGGCCTTAAGGATTGAGGCATGACAATTTAATCGATATTAGAGCATTTTTTTTTAAAGGTTTTGAAAATAGTTTTTAAAAATGTTTGAAATGTCTTTTGAATTTATTTTTTGTGATTTTTAATTTTATTTCAAAATTACCCAATAGACTAATAAGTAAGTCGAGTCTTAGATAACTGTAAACCCTTAATACATAGGTAGAAACTGAACAAATGATTCCTTTTGTAGTAGAGATGCCATCGTGATTGGGTAGAGAAACTGAATAAATGATTCTTTTTGTCACAAGTGGACCCTCTGAAAGGTTTACTAAACGCAACAAAAGCTTGAAATTCTAGTTTGAATGCTATGGACATGTAATTTAAAATTTTTCAAATTTTGAAAACTTATTTATTCTTTGAATTTATCACACAAATCTAATGTTTGAAGCTTGAAGAGTGCTATAGAGAATTACCCCTATATTTGTTCATCCTTAATTTGAGTTTATTTAAGATTGAAATGAGAAAATGTGATTAAAATCTGTGTAAACTTGAAAAATCCATTTTTCTTCGTTACTTTTTGTTTCTCATGATTTTTAATTGAATTTGATTCAGTTCACTTCTTCTCTAATTTGAATCACCCGCATATCACTTGTAGACATGATCTAATTTTATTATTTTAATAAATAATGACATTTAATATTATTTCCATTACATGGCTTAATTGAATCCATTCATTTTGATCTCATTTTTCAAAAATTAATACTTGGCCACTATTAATCCATATGCTAACGTTTCATTGGCCAATTTTCTATTATTATCTATACATTTAATATTTAAATAATTAATAAATAATCATATTACTAATTAATTATTATGATATTATCATAACACCCTTTTATAGATTTTATTATAAAATTATTTTATTGAATTTACTATAATGCTCTTATATGAAATAATTAATTATCAAGTATTCTAACACTTAGAATATATATCAAATAAGCTCTTTATCAATTTTGTGTATGACTCAATAGGTTCACTATAAGGTCAGCAGTAGACGTACATCAATTATTTAATTCATTTGATGTTTGGTAAATAATCTCATGATTAATTTGAATATGTCTACAGACCAAGATTGGCATCTGGCAATGTATCGTAGCCACCCAAATTATAATAAAGTAACAAGCTTTAATATGAACTTTTTTGTATTTAGTTACTGTGTATTCAATCTTTCTGTCATATTTACTCCGATTAGATCAAGGTCATGGTAAACTATCAAAACTTCTATATCCAATACTATATGTAATGAATTTTGAGATATTAACTCATTTAGTATACCAACATTGAGAACTCTTTCTTAATTCCACACTACACCTTGATCAAAGATTTTTTGAGTCATATCTCTATCATTTATATAGGGCATACTTTCACAAAGTACTAAAGAGTGATGGATTCTTTATTGAATATTCACCTATCTCTATAAGTGTAGGACCATACCCAATAACTACCCATAATGAACCTTATAATCCATCCTAAGTTAGTATCAAAGTATATTATTTCACCCATAAGATAACTATAACATTCTCAAGTCTAAAGATCACTTACACTACTAATACAAAAAATATCTAATTGACAGTAAATTACAATTATCATTTGCATATTTTTGCTTTGAGTTAATTCAGCAAACTCATTCTTTAATGAGCACCTGTATATTTGCCTTAGTATCACCACACAAGTAATTTATATAAGAACAACCACATATTTTTACAAACAGGCAAAATGTGTACCAGTCTAATTGGTACCATAAAGGCTTTACTTTATAGTCTTATGACTAAAAATATTTAAGAATGATTCATCTAATATATCTATCTCATAAGTATGATCTCAACATAATTATATATATATTGCAAATATTCTACGGACTTTATCATCACACATATAAATATGTATATTAATGATAAAAGAATTTGCTATAAATATTCATTTTATTACTAAAAGAAAAGATTTACAAAAGATAATGCCCATCATAACTATTTTTAATTGGCTTGTAAGGCATAACTCTCACACCATATAGGTCGAACAGTAACACCTTAAATATTTATGCTATAGTGAGATGGAATTCTAATTAGTTATTATAACTTTTACACTTATATGTAAGGTTTTCTTATATGCAGTAACCTATAAAATAAAAATAACTTATTACCAAATATTAAATTATCAACCCTAATAAATTTTGAATCTTAAAAAAGACTAATTTTATTATTATTTTTTAATAAATAAGATGCCAAATTTGTTTAATATAATAATATAAACTGAATTGTTGAATTAATTATTTCCAAATGAACAAGATAATATAATTTGTTAGACAAAATTATAAATTGAATTATGTCTGAATGATGGTACAATATAAGTCTCTTTCTTTAATAGCAATCTTTAACTATAACCTAATAGTTTTAATAGCCTCAACTTTATTATTATCGCCATTCAATGATGTATCTTTCACCATTACTTGGCTTTTGACAATTTATATAATTTTACATAAACACACTTATATGAGTAGTAATAGCAAAATATATCCATCAAGTGTGTTTACGTACAAAATTAAATTAACCGTACAATAAATTAAACTAAAAAGTGCACCTTACTTTGTATGCTCTGTATGATATTAGGTAAAAAAAAATTCTTGTGTCCACCACTTCTACCGAAGTAATAGGCAAAAACTTTACTCTATTACTTCTATTATTTCTTTTATGGTGTAAGACCTATAACTTTGTTATATTGTCTTTAAAGGTTATTGTCATATGAGTATATTCTATCATCTTTTACTTCATTCTATCTTTTTCTTACGCATCTTAAAATGATTAAATTGTGCAGAAGAAGAAATCAGAACCAGATGCATGAGCAAGTCCTAAGACAACTTTAATTTAAATGCCTTTAAGCAATATAATTCATAATGTGCTCCCTTAAGTTTCCTCTTCTTTTATACATTATTGAAATAAGATTTGCTAAAAAGGTACTTGTTTTTGTCTTTTCATTCTTGGTAACATTGCTTTTTAGTTTTCTTACAGTCTTTTAAAGAGGCTCTTTAGCACACATGGTGCCCTAAAAATTTTTAGAATAGGACGCTTCATAATTATAAAATTCATACAATTGAAACGTTCCCACCTCTCTATATCTATTTTATTGGTAGACTATTCTTTATTAATACAAAAATCTATATCTATAATATGAAGAATAATCATAATGTTCTCTTTTTATACCTTAAAATTCATGTCATTATATATATGAATTGATACCAGTGGTAATAAATCTAAGTAGAACTAATAACTTAATAAGAGAATATGACTTATAAACTCATATAAATATCACATCATATTGTTAATAATTCAAACAATAATAAAGCCCATCACAAGATACCGAGTATAACATTAATATTTAATTTTTGGACAAAAATATTAATTTGTAAATAATATCTTGGTGTAATAATTAAATACAGACAATAAGTCATGTCAAACAATAATTTTTTTTTTTTAAACCAATTTATTGCTCATGTATATTGAATAATTACCACATATTTATTATTTTAGGTATGTAATTTGGTCAAGTAATGACTTTCTTTTAGGGTAGTCAATACCTATATAAATTACACACACAAAATTTTTTAATATTCTAAATTAAATTAATTTTTATCAAAAATGTTATTTTAGTAATATCTTAATTAAATTAATTCATTTTGAAACACTATATTTCACAGAAATCAATTGTACTAATATTTAAATTTGAAATAAAATTAAATATTAAGTGTTTTTAATAGTTACTTCACGATCAGGTATTCCACAATACCATAAATGATATTAAGTCTCATATGCCTTGATACAATTGATGGTAAATATACCAGCCTATTATGGTTCAAGACATATGATAAGTCTAAAAAAAGTGCCATAAATACTTGTGTGATAATGGCCATCCTAACCTCTATAAAGACACATCTATCTAAAGGTTGGTTTTACTTTATGTATATGTAAAATTGTAAACTAAAACTTATTTTAGGGCAAGACCATAGAGCTCCAAACTTTATTTTGAATTAAATTGGAAAGAATTGTAATTTTCAATTCAAAATCGAGAAAACTTTATTTTGGCCTTAATTGAAAATCAATTACAAATTTAATCAGAAATTCAAGATTTTTATTTTGGCCTTTATTGTAAATTATTTTTAAATTTAGCCTATAAATTATTATAATTTTATTTTACATTTAATTGAAAAATTAATTAAATTTTGAGGCAAAAATTTAAATATCAAAATTTGAGGCAAAAAATTGTAAATACTAAAAATGTTTGTGCTAAAAGTATAAATATTAAAAATTTTAGGGCAAAAATGCAAATTCTCTAAATTTTGGGATCTAAATTATAAATTTTAAAATATTTTAGATTTATATATAAATATCATAGTATAAACTGAAACATAATTTTTAAAATTTTATTTTGGACTAAATTACAAAAATATTGCTAATTTTGTCCAAAATCATAATTAGCTATAGTTTTGGATTAATTTGCATACTCCATAAATTTTAGGGCCCAATCTGCAATTTTAAAAATAAATTTTGGACCTATTTGCAAGAAATTTGTGAATTTTGAACATATTTGCATTTTATTCAATTATGAACTTGAAAAAAATGATAGAATCCAAATCCAGATTTTATTATTTTCTCCAGATTTCAGCCGCCACTTCTGGCCACCCATATGCAATTGGAATTGCAATCGCATGTAACACCACCCTTGTTCGCGCTGTATGCACCTTTGTCCGGTGCGATGCAAAACATTGATGCAACTTGGGGTTTGTGGGTTATTTATGCAACTCGGAATTGCATGGTTGATGTTTCTTTTCGGCTCGAGAGGTTGAATTTTAATTTTGTGGGATTTTTTTGTACGTTTTACATATACAAATTCATAGAGCCATCTATCGAGTCAATTTCGAGTCCAAGATGACGGGTCAATTCGATTTTTATCTATTTAGAACCGAAGACTCAACTCGTAAAAAGTTCAAAATCGCTCGAACTCGTTAGAGGCATCAACTGGTAGGTTGGGCCGGTTCAAACCGTCAGTTCAACCCCCAACACCAAAAAAAAGAACTAAAAAAAATGCCTACTGCCTACTTGTGTAGGCAACAGGCGTCTTGTAATTGTTTTCGCAATGATAAGAAAATTGCCCCTTCCTCAATATTAATTCTTCTTTCTCCTCTTCTCTCTCTTTCATTATATAAATACCCCCCTCTCTTCATATTTTTTTTTATTTTAATTTTATAAATAAATTATGCTTTTCAATTTCATTTTTTAAAACCTCAATAACTCTCAACAAATTGTAATCAGTCTAAAATATTTAGTTATTGGCAATTTGAGGTTGAGATTAGTACATATATTATATTAGTATATATTATTTAATTTAATTTATTTGTTAAATTCTTTTATTAAAAATTTAGATTTAATATTTAAATAATTTTAAAATTTTAGTTATCAATTGTTAAATTTTAAAAATTACACTTAGAATTAAATTAAATATTAAAATTTTATTGTTAATATCTTAATTTTTAAATTAAATTTTATTAATTTAAAAATTCAAGTTAGTATTTAATTAATTATTAAATTTTTGTTATTAACTACTCAATTTTAAAATTTAGAGATTAATAATTTAATGTTTTTATTAATTTAAAATGTTAAATTAGTATTTGATTAATTATTAAAATTTTAGTTATTAATTGTTAAATTTTAAAAATTAGAGTTAATATTAAATTAATTGTTAAAATTTTGTCATTAATATCTTAATTTTTAAAATTATAGAGTATTAATTTAATTTTTATTAATTTAAAATTTCAAGTTAGTATTTAATTAATTATTAAATTTTTATTATTAGTTACTAAATTTTAAAATTATAGAGTATTAATTAAATTTTTATTAATTTAAAATTTTAAGTTAGTATTTTATTAATTATTAAATTTTTATTATTAGTTTCTAAATTATAAAATTTAGAGGTTAATAATTTAATTTTATTATTAATTAAAAATTTTAAATTATTATTTGATTAATTATTAAAATTTTAGTTATTAATTATTAAATTTTGGAAATTAGAGTTAGCATTAAATTAATTGTTAAATTTTTGTCATTTAATGTCTCTATTTTAAAATAAAAATTATTAATTTAAAAATTCAAGTTAGTATTTAATTAATTATTAAATTTTTATTATTAAATACTCAATTTTGAAATTTAGAGGTTAATAATTTAATGTTGTTATTAATTTAAAATTTAAAATTAGTGTTTGACTAATTATTAAAATTTTAGTTATTAATTGTTAAATTTTAGAAATTAGAGTTAATATTAAACTAATTGTTAAAATTTTGTTGTTAATATCTTAATTTTTAAAATTATAGAGTATTA
The DNA here is from genome assembly GCA_035221805.1 of Trichilia hirta. Classification (NCBI taxonomy): domain Eukaryota; kingdom Viridiplantae; phylum Streptophyta; class Magnoliopsida; order Sapindales; family Meliaceae; genus Trichilia; species Trichilia hirta. Next base: position 7,528 of record JAWDEX010205552.1, read on the forward strand.
ATTTAACTTTTATCAATTTAATTAATTATTAAATTTTTATTATTAATTACTAAATTTTAAAATTTAGAGGTCAATAATTTAATTTTATTATTTATTTAAAATTTAAAGTAGTATTTAATTGATTATTAAAATTTTAGTTATTAATTGTTAAATTTTAGAAATTAGACGTTAGTATTTTAATATTATATTTTATTATTATTGACTTTAATTGTTTTTATGTTAGGAAGTTATAATTGATTTAAATTTTTTTAGTTAATAATGAATTGTTGTTGTTAATTATTTGAATTATTATTTATTTAATCAATTTTAATTAAAATTATTTATATTATATTTTATTATTATTGAATATAATTGTTTTAGTGTTACAAAGTTAGAATTGATTTAAATTTTTTTAGTTAATAATTAATTGGTGTTGTTATTTATTTGGATTGTTATTTATTTAATCAATTTTAATTAAAATTATTTATATTATATTTTATTGATTCTGAAGTTAATTGTTTTGGTGTTAGAAGGTTAGAATTGATTTAAATTATTTTAGTTAATAATTATTGTTATTGTTAATTATTTGGATTATTATTATTTAATTAATCTTAATTAGAATTATTTATATTATATTTTATTATTATTGAATTTAATTGTTTTTGTGTTAGAAAGTTAGAATTGATTTAAATTTTTTTTCTTAATAATTAATTGTTATTGTTAATTATTTAGGTTGTTATTTATTTATTTTATCATAATTAGAATTATTTATATTATATTTTTTATTATTGAATTTAATTATTTTTGTGTTAGAAAGTTAGAATTGATTTAAATTTTTGCGTTAGAAAGTTAGAATTTAATTTAATTTTTGTATTAGGAACTTAAAATAAATAATAGACAAATTTTATTATAATTAATTATTAAATAATTAAATTAAAATGACACATCATTCATTACAAGGGTCATATAAATTTTCTACTGATATAGATAAATTAATGCCCTCATTCAAATATTATAATAATATTCTAAAAGAATAACCTCCTCATAGTATAACAAACCTAACAAAAACTACAATACCTGGTAGTAATAGATAATTTAGGTCTGAAATATGACAAATTTTAAAAAAAATATATTGAGTTTAATAAAGGAACATATAAACTTCATGGTACGGTATAGATATACAAAAAAGAAAATGGATTAGGAACTATTAAAAAACTCATAGAAAAAAAAAAATATTAAGAATACTTAGAAAATTTTACAAAGACAAACTCAAATTAGAATAATCAATGAAACTGTTAGTGATAGTTTTTGCTTTGACCCTATTGTATCAAGAGATGCAGTATGTTAATAGTTGATCGTAAATGATCAACCATTTACATAAAATAAATTCTTATATTTTATTAAAATGATGTAATAACATTAACCCGCTTTTAAGAAAATACCTAAGACCACAGCATAAATACATATACTTAAAAAATTTAAGAAGATGAAATAAACTTTAATTATTATTTTAAAATCAAGTAACTGTATATTTTCATTGACATCTAATAATTGAAAAAGTATTAATGATTTATATTATATTTATGTACTTGTCATTGTATTGATGAAAATTGGCAATTAAATAAAATAATTATAAAATTTAAACTTTTTGAATTTTTACATAACGTTAGAACTATTGAAAAAATTATTAAGAGTGTTATACAAAAGTTTAGGATTGCAAATAGAAGTTTTCGTATTTCATTTGATAACGCTTCTAATAACATGGCTACCATTACTCTTCTTAAGGATGCACTAAACCTACACTTAGAAAAAAAAGTTTTTTCACAATAGGTATATTTGTCATATATTGAACTTATGTGTATAAGATAATTATAAAATGATGAAATCAATAATTGATGTTATTAGAAGTGTTGTTCTTTATTTAAAATTATTTCCAATCAAAACCTAATTATTTAGAGAATTATACCATTAACACGGGTTGAGAGCAAAAAAATTAATTATAGACGTGTTAACAAAGTGAAACTCTACCTATAAAATCCTCAAAAATATTTTATTTTATGAAATTTTGATTATGAAATTTTAAAATATAAAAATAAGTGGTACGATTATGAATTAACTGAGGAACGTTTTTAAGTGACTAAAATCATTTTATAATTTTTATCAACAGTGAAAAAAGCCACAGAATTTTATCTAAGCAATATTACCCAATAGTATATCATGTAAATTTTACATTATGTAACGTCGCATATATTTTTAAACAACATATGAAATATTCGATATTCGCTAAAATAATATCAATCACGGTAGATATATTTAGAAAGTATTACGATGATATGCATTTTTATATTGCATTGCATGATGTCTAGATCCTAGGATGAAAGTTTTTGCTTGTGAAGCCCTTATATAATAATTTTATTTATTTTTAAATTTAAATAATTTGGACATTTGAGTCATAAAACTCATTGACGAATTCATCAATGCAAAGAAAATTTATCATACAATCTTTTAAATATTTTTCACTGGTATCAAATTAAATATTTTGTAGACACTTTTGTATCTACTGGTTGAGAAGGCTCTTCTTCCTCTTTCTTAACTTTCATTATTTTTAGCAACAATTTAATCCATATATGAAAGTTAATAAAAGAGTGAAAACAACGTTATCATCTTTTAACAAGCTTTCATACTACATATAAGGCCCAATTGTAAAACTGAAGACAAATTTTAACATCTTAAATGGTGAAAGGAAAATTATAAGCTTTATCCTATCTTAACAAGAATGGCATGGGATTTTCTCATACTACTACTATCTATAATTTTATCAAAAAGTGCATTTAATTTAGGCGGTTAGACATTAGACTCATATAAAAGTGCAATGGCCTAAGAGATACTGGAGATGCGAATGTGCTTTGGAGATTGAATCAACAAAAAAATGAGACTATAATAACTTCAACAATAATTAACTTTTACAGCGAACTTTAGTTATAAATAGGATGAAGAAGAAGAGAAAGACAAAAGCTAAGAATGACGATATTCAACCATTACCTATTTATAATTATGATTTAAATTTAATAATTTTTAAGGAGGTGAGGTCCAATATCCCCCTCTTTATAATATTTTTTTAATTAACTTATTCTATTTTTTATTTATTATTATAATGTATGATTAAATGTAAAAAATTTATAAGGTTTAGGCTGAAATATCCCGTTCATTATATTTTTTAATTAATAAAATTTAATATCATTAAAATTTTTTTTTATATAATTTTGGTAATTCAAAAAGTAATTTAATTTACTTTAATTAAATTAAAAAAATTAAATCTAAAAGGTCTATTCTATGAACTAAAATTAAAATTAGAATCGAAATTAAAACTAAATCGAAACCAAAATTTGAATCGAACTAAAATCAAAATCGAAGCCAAAATTAAACTATTAACAAACTGGAATTGGCTCGAACTAGTTGGTTAACTATTTCATTCCTAATTTAGAGTCGATTCAATTTATTATAAATCGTGAAATCGGCCTAAATCGGCCTGTTATAGTAATTCTAATATTAAAAGGTAGGATATATGTACCCTCAGATGATGAACTGAAGAATACCATCTTAAAAAAAGCATATTGCTCAGCCTTTGCAATGCATCTTGGTAGCACAAAA
>JAWDEX010205562.1:0-11157 GCA_035221805.1 Trichilia hirta
TAGACAAATTACTTAATTAATTTATTAATTATGAAAGAGAATAAACATCCTAAATATCCTACCTTAATCTTTAATTAAAAAATTTGGTCAATTTAAAGATAAGAATAAACGTCCTAAGCATCTTATCTTACTTTAAATATTTAATTAATTAAAAAAATTTAATTAAAGTTTAATTAATCAAAAAAAAAGTAAGCATTCTAAGTGCCCTACCTTATTTTAATTAATTTAATTTATTTAAAGATTAACTAAAAACAAGAATAAACAACCTAATTATCTTACTTCGCCTTGACTAAATTTATATTAATTAAAAATTTAAAATATAATTTTGACTAGTTATTTTAATTAAGAGAAAAAAATAACTAACTAAGAAAAGGCGTAAACAACCTAGATGTTATACGTTAATTTGATTAATTATTTAATTAAGAATTTTAATTAGTTAAAAAAAGAGAGTAGACATCCTAGATGTCTTATCTCGTTTTCACTAATATTTGATTTAATTGTTTTAATGTTTCAAAACAAATTCAAAACACAAATAGAAAAAAAAAAATAGATATTCAATACCTTTCAATTTCATAAAAGAAGAATGAATCAAGAAATAAAATTTATCAAGAAATTATGAATTTACAGTTCACGAGTAAAATTGAGATTTATGTACCATAAAATGCAATCTTCATCATTCTAATTATAGAAATTGATTTCAAAAACTTTCGAACCAAATTTCAACCTAATCTGACAATTATTTAATTTGTATAAGATATTTGATTAAAATTGAACGTGTAAGAAAATCTGCAAATGGGACTTTTTGTTCAAGGACTGGATCCAAAGTTTTAGAAGACGAAATGTCATCTTCGCTATTCATATCGTAGAAAAATGATCTTGTGAATATACAGATAAAATTTCACCTCTTTTCAATAGTTTAAAATTTGTATAAAATGTTTGATTAAAAACTGGATGATGAAAGAGAAATTTGCAAACTTGACTCACTATTCAAGGGCTCGATCTGAAGTTATAGAACACAAAATATGATCTCCACCATTCATATTGAAGAAAAGAATTCTATGATTATCCAAATCAAATTTTATTTCGATTCGATGATTAATAAATTTGCATAGAATGTTTGATCAAAACTGGACGATAGAAAAAAAAAAAATATACAAGCTTGACTCACTTTTTTCTTTCTTTTATTTTAAACAAAAGTCTTAGTATATATATTTTTTTAAATGTGAATTCCCCTTCCTCTTTATAATTTGGTGTCTATTTATAGAAAAAGAGGCAAAATCAAATAATAAGATAATTATCTAATATTAAAATTAAAAGGTAAATTTAAATAATTATCCTAAAATCTAAATTCAAAAGATAAATTTAATTTAAATTCTAAAACTAAAATGATACGTCCAATTCAAAATAATTATCCTAAAAAATAAATCTAATTCAAAATTTTTACTAATTATACTAAGATAAATCAAATTTAAAATTAAAAGATATTCTAGTTAAAAAATTATGTTTGAAATTTAAATTTTAAATTTTTTCTTTATTTTTTCTCCTTTTTATTTTTTCTTTCAAATAAAAAGTAAAGATATAAGAATACATGATTTTGTCTTCAAAGAGATTGGAATGGAATACTATGTCTATATTACATCAGAAAAGATGATATAAAATAAAATTTCCATCTATACTATGTCTAAAGGACAAAACAAATAAATGAAGTTGCATCTATACTACGTCTAAAAGGACGAGACAAAATCATGGAGTTGCATCTATATTACATCTAGAAGGATGAGACAATGAATGGAACTACGTCTATACTACATCTAAAAAAATGAGATAAAATTAAAATTATATTTATACTATGTCTAAAATGAAGAGACAAATAAATAGAACTGAGTCACTATTATATTTATACTACATATGAAATTATAGTATAGATATTTATACTATATTTAAAAGGAAAAAATTGAAACTATATGTATACTACATATGAAAAGACAAGACGAAATTAAAACTATGTTTACACTACATCCGAAAAGACGAGACGAATGAATGAAATTGTATTTATAAACTACATCTGAGAAGACGAGAAGAAATTGGAACTATATCAATATTACCTTCGAAATAACAAGATGAATAAATAGATCTGTGTCTATACTACGTCTAAAAAGATAAGATAAAATTAGAACTATATCTGTACTACTTTTAAAAGGATAAGACGAATAAATGGAACTACTTCTATACTACATCTGAAAAAATGATACAAAATTGAAACTAAATATATATAATTTCTTAAAGGACGAAATGAATGAAACTACGTCTATACTACATCGAAAAGGATGAGATGAATGAATGAAATTATGTCTATACTACATCTGAGAAGATGAGATAACATTAAAACTACGTCTATATTACGTCTAAAAAGATAATACGAATGAATGGAATTGCATCTATACTACGCTTGAAAAGATAAGGTGAAATTAGAACTACGTTTAAAAGGATGAGACGATTGAATATAACTACATCTATATTACATCTGAGAAGACAAGACGAAATCGAAACTATGTCTATACTACATTTGAAAGAATGAGATGAATGAATGGAATCGTATCTATACTATGTTTGAAAAAATGAAAGAAAATTGGAACTATGTCTATATTACGATTAAAAGGATGGGATGAACGAATGAAACAACATTTATATTACATTTGAGAAGACGAGGCAAAATTGGAACTACGTTCGAAGAGATGAGACGAATGAATAAAATTGCATTTATCTACATTTTAAAAAACAAGATGAAAATAAAACTATCTCTTGTTATATGCTACAAGATATGGGCAAATAACTTTGAATATCTTAAAAAAAAATTATCTTGCTTTATATTATAAGATAAAAATAAAGATTTGTTTTACCTATTGCTGCAAAACAAAAGAGAAATTATTCCCATGATAATGCATTTTATGCATGATAACTCAAAATGATATATTATGGTAAATGAGTAAAAATATGAATTATCATCACAATATTAAAACATGAGTTTTAGGACTTTCCTTTTATTTGGTTTGTACTGTTTTATTATCCGACTTTGTTAAGATTTGTTAACCATTTTCAAGCTTTCAAACTTCATCTAGACTTCTTGAACCATATTTTGATATATTCTAAGACATTTAATTTAGAGTTAAAAGTATGTCGAAAATATTTTCTTTTGCATTCCTTAATATCAACAGAGTTTAATTTATAAAGCACAGATGTTCCAACCTAACTGTGGGGGATATGTGAACGAATAATAGGAATTGAAATAAAGATATTTTCAAAGGTTAAAGATGAGGGAACAAAATTAAAAGAATGAAAAAATTATAGCTCAGGGTGAATGAGGTGTCTACTTTCTTTAAATAATACCATTTCATTTTTCAAAATACATTGAGTAGCCTCCATTATCCTAAAATCACTGATTTTATCATTTTACCTTTAACTCTAGTTAATGAATTGTTTGGCTCTTTTTGAATTTGCTATCAACTAGTGACCCCCCTCCTTTTAGCTAGGCTGCCTTTTTAGGTTTTCAGCTAAGCACTTTACTTTGCATAGTTCCCTTATTCAGGTTTCTAACCTAGAAGTTTTTTCTTTTTTTCTTTTCTTTGAAATCTTGGATTCTTTAATAATTTATCAAAAGGTTTTGGAGATGATGGATGAAATAATGAGGGTTACTTCTTAACAAATTGGTTTTTATTTAGGCTATTTGGATAGAATATGTAAAGATCAATACGAATGAGTTGCTTCTGGTGTATATTACACTTGAGAAGGAAAAAGGTAACTTTTAAATAAATTTTTTGTTTAGTCATGAGTCTAAGTATAGGGACTTTTAGGAAAGAAAGATGCTTATTTAGAGAATCTTTCTTTTTTTTTTTTTTCTTTTTTTCTTTCTTTTTCCTTTTCCTTTTTCTTTTTCCTTTTTCTTTTTCTTTTTTTCTTTTTTCTCTTTTCATGTAAGGTATACACTCTCATTTGGGCCTGAAGATATGAAACTCTAATTGACCTCAAATAAATTTACTTTATAATTCTTGGGTAAGTAGGATATAGACTAAGGTATATTAACTTTAATGTTTAGGGTTAGTGGGGTAATCTTATAGATTATATTTAAAGTTAGCTGAACTTGGTTTGTTTCCTAAGCTTACTTGGGATTAAAAGGAGGTGTGAGATGTTTAATTAATTTTAAATGGACAGGACAAAAATTATGGGTTATATTAAAAGTTAGACTAAACTTAATTTAATTATCAAGCTACCTGTATAGCTTTAAAAAGGGATCAAATCAAACGTAATTTATTTATATTTGACAAGCTGAGAATGGTATGAGGTGGAATATTAAAAGATGATGTAGGGTAAAGGGTTTAGTATTTAAACAATAGGGTTTGGCAAACTCTCATCATAGAATTTGTGATTCCAAAAACATCTTTTTTCTTTTTTTCTTTTTTCGTTTTCTTTTCTCCTTTCTTCTTCTTTTTCTTCTTTTTTAGAAAAAAGATCCTCATTGAGGAAAAATATTGTATCTTTATCGGTTGGATGTCAAAGTCTTATACCATCAGGATGAGCTAATATTAATGCACTGTCAGAAAAAGCAACTTTTACTACATGTGGTCTTTTATAATTTAGGGCAAACTTTCTTTGGGGATCCTTTTTGTTTGAGAAAGTCTTCTTCAATACCTAATCTCCCTCTTGAAACTTTTTTATTACACCTTGTTATTGTATACTACAACCATCTTTTATTGGTAACATTGGCGATAGCATAAAGCAGTAAGTTATCCTTTATCAAGTAAATTTAAGCAATCTTTTCTTTTTGTATTAAGTCCATCTTCTCTAATTTAGACTTTTCCAAAATTCATGGTAATAGGATTTTCATATCTATGGGAGTTATAACCTCTATTCCACGTGTTAAAAGGGTAAAGAATTACCTTAATTCTCCTTGTAGTGGTGGATAAGGTTTTAAGTCTATCCTCTTTATTTTTGAGTGTCTAATTATACCTTGAATATCCATATATTATTGCGTTGTTCAAAATTTAAACGTAAAAGTAGAGTTACCATATATCCAAATAATGATGGAATAAATCACCTAAAAAATTAGATTATAAGTTTGAAGGGATAATTAAGCATAAAGAAGGTATTAGGCATTCCACAACTTTCGCAAAAAAAATAATTACTAAAAATATAATAATTTTGAATTTTAACTTTTTAAATTTACTCTAACTTACTATTTTTACTAAGAGAAGAGAGAATATTAAAAGTATTCTACTATCTTAGGTTTGTTTGAAAAATATTTATTAAGAGAAGCAAGAATATTAAAAATATTTTATCATCTTAATTTTTTTTATTAATTGAAAATTTAATCAAGAAAAAGGAGATATTAAAAATATTTTGCAGTCTTTATTAATTTTCTTATCTTTACTTTTTTTAATTTTACATTCATCTTATTTTCATTTATCATTTTTGTTATGCCTGGTATCGGGATTTCTAACGTGACAACCGTCGCGTACATTTGTATTATGATTTTGAGAGCTAGAATCGTAACACGAGAGCCATAAGATTTTGTGTATTATTATTTTTTAAATCATAAAGCTCTTAAATTAAATTTCAAAAAGAATTTTAAATAATAAAAATATCCAATTTTATTTTAAATAAATATTATGCAACTAATTTAAAATCAAATAATATTTTAAAAATCATAAAATACAATAATCAAAATTACGATTTGATATCCAATAGACTTCATAAATACAATGAGTTGAGGATAGGAAACATATTTGCGAACTCTGTACAACCTAGACATACTTTTTATCTCAAGCTATTTCCTTACTATGCTCTAAAGACCTGAAATTGAAATACGACGGGAGTGAGTATATAAAATATACTCATGAGTTGATATAAAAACATATATAAATACATGAGTACATAAAATAGTTATGTAAGATTATTTTTAAAATAAATATTAATGAATGTAATAGTAATAATGCGATCTCAATAAAACCCATACCCTATTATCCAAAATCATTGGGCTAGCCACCTTCCTAACAATCACTCTAATCAGGAACATCTTGAGTCGTTAGTAGTTTTTTCATGCAACTAAAATAATGAAATGTTTAATATATATTAATTTATATGATAAAATAAATGATCACACGTCTGGCTATAAAAATTTAGCCTATCATTGATGTTGACCTAGAAGAGCTTATAAATTCACACATGACTATTCTCTACAGTTTTGTCTAATGGGCTAATCAACTATAAATGAGGTCACTACCTCCCTTATACCAATCCTGTCGATATGCACTCACCCAGGCAGCCTTTCAGTAGGTCCGTCTTTAGATTACTTCCTTATAACTACAGTATTAGCCCTTATGGCCATGGCCTTACGGCTTTTATATCATAATTCAAATCAAACACAATATTTGGCTCTCTAACCACAATTAATTCAAACTCAGTCATATAAAGAAAATAATAAAATCTTGTATTTTAAAGATATATATCATTGAAATTTACGAATAATAATACATACAAAATATTATAATTGGCCTTTGGCCTAATGATCAAATCAATATCAACACAACAAAGTCATCTTAAGATAGTAACAAATAGTATAAAATAATAAAATCATAATTTTAAAAATAATTTACAAATAAAGAGACCTCCTCCTAGTCTCTACTATAATAGTAAATTCATCTCTTTCGGATATCTCAAGTTATAACACATAAATAATATTTGAGTAATAGAATAATTTTATACAGTATAAAAGAAAATATGATCAAATTCACTCACTGCAGGGGAAGGTATACGCTCTCTTAATTCTCCATATCTTTGAACCATATTATTTCGTTAACATTTTGAGTCGTGTTATGCGACTTTGAAACCTATATAATACATTTTCAATCATATCATCAACACCATTATCATTAACACTCGTTTTATCCTTATCATATATATAATATTAAAATATTTCTACTCAAAATAATTATATTATACATATGATAAGGAGTATAATATTAAAATATTTCCACTTAAAATAATTATATTGTCTAACTCCTCAGTTTTATCGAATCGAAACTCCTAAATTTTAACTATTTAGCCATTTATTTGATTTTTACCAAATGAAATCTATAGCAATTCCTCTATATCAAAATATTTATCAATTTAACTCAAATCCATAACTAACACCATTGCTTTAAACAAATTCATTCTTGAATGGATAATAGACAATAATAGTAGCCTATCATCCAACTATATCCTTATTTATATTTAGCTCATTTTAACTTACAATCAAAGTGTTCTAACTCAATTTTTTATTCTATACTTGAATATTCATAATCTCTAAATAAATAGTAAAACTTATAATTATTTTCTAACTTTTATGCAGAAAATTATAAGAAAACTAGTGAATCAATGTACTTACCCACCCATACAAGCATAAAGAAGATCTTTATATTGAAACTTTAATGATTCCTTAAAGTGATTGATTGTTCACCTTTTTTTTTTAATTTCTTTTAACTTATTGAGTGTGTGCAAAATCTAAGTCTAAAATAGTATTCATTAGGAAAGGAGATGAGTTTTCATTATTCATTTTCTTGATTTAGTGAAGAAATAAGAGAGAGAGGTTATTGTTGAATGAGGGAGAAGGCTGAGAGAAAGGGAGTTTTGTAAAAATGGAAGATGAGGAAGAAGACAAAAATGTTCAATTCTTACCCCTATTTTATATTTTATAAAACCTTATGAATTTATCAAAATATTCTTGAGCTTATAAAAGAAAGAAGATTCCAAATATGGGTAAATTAGACTTTTTCTAGAGAACAATAGTAATTTTTATGCTTACTAGATAGAGAGATTTCGATACCTTTATCTTAAGTATCGATACTTTTGATCTTTTTTTCAGTTAAAACAAAAATTTCATCTAAATATATCAATACTTTTATCTAAGTATCAATATATTTTAGCTAAGGTGTCGATACTTCAAGTAAATGTGTCAATACTTTGATTTTGACTTATGTTAAACGTTACTTTCGTCAATATGTATCGATACTTTGGGCTAATATTTTGAAACCTTTACAAAATTTTCTATTTTTTAGGCCCAAGTATTAATACTTTTGGCCATAGGTTTCAATACTCTTTGGTTTAGGTATCGATAACTTCACGAATTTTCTAATTTTTAACTTTAGTTTCAAAATATATAAGTGTAGGTATCGATACTTTTGGTTTTTGGTACCGATACTTGCTCTATTACAAGTTCTTTTGCGATGTCTATTTTTGTGCTTAATTTTAACCTACTCATTGAGCTATTTAGGTCTATCTATAAACATAACAGTTATATATAATTCTCTTAATTTTTCAATAGTTTAAGAATAATTTAATTTAGATATTTTTATAGAAAGTTATGCTCTAAAAATTAAAGAGTATTTAGAGTTATTTGATCACTAGATGATCTCTGGAATCCAGTATTTTGAATTACTAAATGACTTAATCAGAGGATGTAATCAATATAAAAGTTATAAATAATTGAATTAAATTTCTAATAAATAAAGAATCATCTAAATTAGAGTTATATAGCTTAATATATAGTTAAAATACTACAAACTACTTTAAAAGGATAAATTTTACATGCTTTATGTATCAATGTATTGACATCTCTAGGCTATATTTTGAAACTTTTGAACTGTGTATTGACATTTAACGAGTTTGGGATTGATACTTGGAAATTTTCACTCGTAGAAAAATATTATTCAATCCACAGTCAACTTCAAATGCTAATTTTTCTCTTATTTTAACTTTGATTTCACTCATTCTTATTTCTATACGATTGTGAGTCTATTCACTTTCAATATAAACAAATGAATGATCAATTTAACCTCTTAATTAAGAGAAATTTAACTTGAAAACTCGCGTGTACAAATAGTGCTAATGAAAAACTTTTCTAAACTTACTGAACTTCATCCAAAACCTCTCAAAACACTTAATACACATTAATACAGTCTCAATTAATCATAAATATTACCTAAACATAAATTTTTAAAAGTGAAAAAAATATTCTTAACTTAGTAAAATGACTAAAATATCCTTGAACTTAAATATAAAGTATTACATTCTACTCTTCTTAAAAGAATTTTGTCAATTTATCTTAACACTTAAGAGTGAATCTATAATAAAGTGTAAGATAGTGATCAAAATACTTAAAATCTAATATACCTAATCAATGATATAAGTGGAGATATTGTTATTGTATTTGATGCTCAGGTTCTCATGTCATTTCTTCAACTAAGACATTTTACCATAAAAACCTTCACTAAAAAAATTACCTTACCCTCTAGAACTTGCTCTTATGGATCCAATATGGCTAGTGGCTATATCCCATAATTGAAATCTTCTCAGAGCTCAGTTGGTAGAGGTTCAATAACATACGACTGATTTGAATATTTAAACTCTTTGATTTTTTATAGATATTTAGCACATTGAATGTTAGAAACAAATTTTTTGATTCATTAGACATAAATAACATAAAGAATGCTTTGAAATTTAATATATTTAATACATTTTTCTTAAATAAGTTTTTCAATTGATTTAAAGATATATTTTTAATCAAATATTTATTCTTTTAAAAAAATATATTTTTTGTTCATAAAATAATTTTCATCTTTTGATTGAGATAACTCTTTAGTTAATTTTAATTAAGTTAAAAAAGAGATCTAGTTTACTAACTATCATTCTAAAATATTAATTTTTAAAGCCTTAGTTTTTAATTTACATTTAATTTCTACTTGATAATTATTTTTTTTAAAAATATATTCGTCATTTATTTTATTTTTACTTTGTACTTTTATTATTATACACTTGATATTAGACTTTACTTCGGACATAAATTAAGTGGACTTTTGAAAAAATACTCCCTGTGTACATTACACATAGACTCGCTGGACTATACTATAACGAGCTACCTATATTTGAGTACAATACTTAAATTGAGATTAACAACTACCGTAGGCTATTAAGGTATGCTTTTTAACACATAATAATACTTCTTGGACTTATTTATATGTTTGTATGTGCACGTGCGTGTGTGTTTATATGTGTGTATATACACATAAGTGTATATATATGTTGTGTGTGTGTGTGTGTGTACACATAATTTTTCATCTCTAAGGAAAAACACTTTGATCTCCTATTAGAAAATTTCCCAATTCTTTTTTTGGGGCTTTAACTCTTATATAAAGTTCTTGTTTTGACAATTCAAAAATAGGAGAAGGTCTTTTGCTAGTAAATCAATCTTTAAAATCATTCTATTCTTGATCGCTTTCTTTATTAAAACATCGAATTCATAGGGTCCCAAATGAATTGGCTTTTTTGAAAAAAGCCTTTTTCTTTGAAAGTTTATCTCATGTTTGATACATACATACATACATACATACATACATACATACATACATACATACATATATACACACACACACACACTCGTGCATATGTACATATGTCTGTCTATCTATCTGTCTATCTATCTATCTACGTATATACATAGATATAGATAGATAGATAAATGGATGGATGGATGGATGGATAGATAGATATACACATGTATGTATGTATGTCTCTGTGTGTGTGTGTAATACCCACCCACCGACCCATACCCACACCCACACCTATATATAAACAACATATTTTTTTGATCATAAATATCATAATGCCAATAAAATGTCCCTTCGAAATATTTAAAATATTTCTTGAGCATACAACTTTTATTTTTAATTTAAAATAATATAGATAAAACATTTGATCACAAAAAGTCTATTTTTATGAAGCATAAGCGAGTACAAAAGTTTTCTAGTTCTTTTCTAATGGACAAAAATGATAAAGTATGAGTCGAGTTTAGAAGAATATGCGATGATTCTAATTTCTAAGCAGTCTTGCTACCCTAAATTGGACATCGATCTTCAAAATATCCTGACAACTAAAGAGTAAAAAGGATGAATATACAAAAATATACTCAGTGAGTAAATTTATACATATAAATTTTAAAATGAATATTTTACTTAAAGGAGTTTTGAATAGAGAGAACACATATAAATCTAGTTTCAAAAACATTTTCATTTTTATAAAATAACATGGCCTGTATATTTAAAAAAACATATAGTTTGGCCACCT
>JAWDEX010205583.1:0-11156 GCA_035221805.1 Trichilia hirta
CTAGTTATGTTAAAATTTTGATGATGGATCTCTTAGATAAAATTTATTGCTACTCTACATTGATATAGCAGTTGCTTTTTTGTTTTTTTTAGTTATTTATATTCTTGCTTTTCAAAATTTTTAGTAGAGTTGTCGAGTTTCAATTTCAAGTTGTATTTTTATTTGTATTTGGGGTGGGGTGGGGTGGGGTGCATAGTAATTAATAAATTAAAAAAAGGTTATACTAAATCAAAGCTCTGAGCATAAATAATTAAACTGTTCTGTGTTAACCTTAATCTAAATTTATGCTAATGTGTGTATGTAGGTTGGTTTTAGTTTTATCCATATACAAAATAGAAATTTGTACAGCACAACCGAGGGAGAAACAACCCCCTTTCGATATGGAGAATACTTTGGATAAACTTGACTTGATACCCAATCATTCCCCTATTATTTCATAAACACTTTAATATCTCTTTAATTATTAAATATTTTTCTAATTTATCCTTCTCAAATCTCAATTTAATATTAAATCAAGCCAAACTCAAATGATAATGATAGCAATGAACCAAATTTAAATTCAACGGGATCGAACGCAAAACTTTTTGCAAAATACATCTCTTATCACTAAGCCAATATAATGTTATCATAATATATACATATTATATATGTCGTTCTTAGAAATTACTAAACAAAATATACATATACATAAATATTAAAATATTAAATATATTTATTATCTTTATAATTTTTAAATTAATATTAAAATAAAAATTAAATAGGCTAACACCCACTGTTAAAGGTCTTACATAATATTTCTTAATTTAATCTTAATCTTTGACATCTATCTCCATTCTGGGTTTCATCCTGTCTTTATACAAAAGCATATACTTAATAATAAAGTTTTTAATTAAAATAATTGAATTAAGATGGGAATGGCATATAATAACTTTAATTTGTTCTTCTTTGCTGTCCAATTTGCATGCACATTCGCATATTGCCGTCTATTTTCGTTCATTGAACTCCTTCAGAGAATCAAACGTGAAGACTAATTAATGGGTTATATGTATCAGCTTTTTTTTTTAGTATTATGCATGAAATTGCATAGACCTTACATTTTATAAATAATAACGATTGTTATATTTTTCTTTTAATTCATTCTTTAAGATGGATTTTTTTTGTCATATAAAAAAAAAAGAGTCAATATTTACATAAACATAATTAAATTAAATTATTTAGTTTTTGTTAAATACCCCATACACCACCCACATGTTATAGGTACGGTTTATATCTTTCACTAGCTTGTAACTTCACTTATCATAAAAACAAAAGAGCGAAAATCTGAAAAGACAGACCAAAACAATTGATTTGGCGATCATTTTAGGAAAAAAATAATAATTGATTAATTAATCTTAGCCATGCAATTTTATTAATATCACATGCCAATAATTATTTAAAAGTTAATGATAAATAAAGCGAAAATAAAAACAAGAAGAAGATCCAAATCCGGCAGGAATAGATTCACTATTAAATTAATCAGTAAAAACATAAATTGTGGTTATTATTTGTATTTACACTTCCAAAATGCTAAAAACAATTTCTTTGATTATTTATGATAAAAATAAAAATATAATAATATAATAACTATTTAATATAATGCTGTGATTTTTAAAAATAAAAGTATGGATATGTGATAAATTTTAGTATGAAAGTATTAGAATAATATATAATAACTATAACAAACATATAAATTTACTATTAAGAATATAATTATGTAATTATAGGATAATGGTAATCGACTTTCGTTGCCAACTACAATGCTCGTTGGCAATTTGCTTCATATCATATATATGGAAATGGAGCAAATTATATAAGATGAAGAATAAATTGATAAAACAATAATTGAATTAAGATTGGAATGGAATATAATACTTTAATTTTTTTCTTCTTTTTAGTTCAATTTGCATGCATATTCACATATTGTTGTCTATTTGCATTCAGCAAATTCTTTTTTCCAGAGAATAAAAATTAAAGATTAATTAATAGGTTATATTCGTCAGTTTTTTTAGCATTATGCACCAAAATACATAGACGTGACATTTTATAAATGATAATGATGGTTTATTTTTGTCTCTTACTTCATTCTTTTTTTATAAAACAAGGACTCAATATTTATATTCTTGTTCTTATTATGACAAAGGCGATTAAGTCAAAATTAGCTCGAACTCTTTTGACTTGCAGTTTATAGGATTTATACATCCATTAAAACAATTTACATCATAAATTAACGCAGGAAAATGCCAAGTAAATCGCGGAGCAAGTGAATAGCAAAAGTTTCTTTCTTTGATCGGCTCAGAATCTGAAAGAGACAGAGCGGGGGTCGTTTACGTGCGTGATGGATGTTATGCCAGACCCTGCATCTAAAAGTCATAATCACGGAGTTACTGTAGTAGGAGAGGATCTTATAAATTTTCACAAACTTTCTTCAAATATGTGATTTTCAAAAATATCAGGGGAATATCTGAAAATAACTGTAATGACAGCCACTCATGCGCATCTGCTCGCGTGACCACGACAATTGTGCTTTTTATTTTTCTTTCGCGTTTTTCTACTTTCATGCAATTTCGCAGTCGTCCGCCGGCACTGAACTTCACGCTACATGGAAGACAGTATCAAATTCCATAAAAATTTTTAGGTGAACAAATTGTTTTAAATTCCCATTTTTTATTTCAGATTTTCAGTTCGAGTAAGCTGAAAAGCTACGAATTTTTCTTGTTTTGAATAATCGATTTTGAAAAAATGGTTATTTTCTTTTCCTTTCCTGCACTTTCGTGGAATCAAACAGTGTTTTAGTTTGGCGAGGACAAAAGGGTCAATAAATGTTCAAGTTCCTATTTGTTATTTCAAATTTTTAGTCCAATCAAGCTCAAAACCGATGACTTTTCTTTGTTTAGGCTAATTGATTTCAGAAAAATTTTAATTTTTGCTTTCCCTTCATTTTCTTTTCAGTAGAACAGTCTTTTAGCGGTTAATTCTTGAAATATGAGAAACGCAATGAGCTCGATTCAAAGTCCTTTCCAGATTTCGCTCTCTCAATCAACCAATGTGCGCCGTCAGTTCAATGAAGAGAGTGGAAGAAAATTAATCAAAATCAATGGCGGAAGGAAGTCGACGATTGTGACGTGTATTAAGACGGAAGCGAAGGAGGCGCATGTTAGCGGCTCAGGGTTAGGGAAGAGCGAGGAGGTGATAGAGGCGGAGAAGAAGCTTCTGGTGGGGACTTACGCGAGGGCGCCTGTTGTGCTTGCCAGCGGCAAAAGTTGTAAATTGTATGATGTTTAAGGGAAAGAGCATTTGCATATGAGTTCGGGGATTGCGGTGAATGGGCTTGGACTTGGTTATCCTGATTGGATTAAAGCTGTTGTTGAGCAAGCAAATGTTTTGACCCACACTAGCAATATTTATTACAGTGTTCCTCAGGTTTATAGCTATTCCTGATTTCTTTTATTTTGTTTTATGTGTTGTTAGAATTGATTGAAGTTTAAATAAAGTGTCATTTGTTTTTGAACTTGAATTCAGGTAGATTTTAATTGATAATAGGACACTTGCGAGAAAAACTTGCATGTCTCTTGTCATTACAAAATCTGCATATTTCATAGAAAAGATGATTATGCCTGTTTTTTGAGGTGTTTCATCTTGAAAGCATAGCGGCTAAAGTGTTCGGTAAATTTCAACCAATTGTGTGTAACATCCAGCGATTTCATCCCACGGTAGCAGTAGTCTTAAAGCCACAACACTTTGATCCCAAACATAGCTCAAATTTGTTGATTGAGTGAAGAAGTACTACTGCAAAAATAAGTTCCATTTGTTTAATGTTCTTTATTTAGTGAATTTTATATTTATAACTACTGTTGTTGTGACTCGAGTTAGCTATATATTTTCTACTCGGGTTCTTTTAATGACGGTTTGTCGAGTATTTTTTCAGCAGAATTTTTTTTTTTTCAGATAGAGCTTGCTAAGCGTCTGGTGAGTTCATCATTTGCTGACCGCGTGTTTTTCTCCAATTCTGGAGCTGAAACAAATGAAGCAGCTATCAAATTCACCAGAAAGTATCAGAGATATACAAATCCAGAGGCAAAACAGCCAGCCACGGAGTTCATAGCTTTTACTAATAGCTTTCATGGGAGGACTATGGGCTCTGTTGCTCTGACAAGCAAAGAGCACTATAGATCTCCATTTGAACCTGTCATGCCTGGGGTTTCTCTTGTGGAGTATCGAAATATAGAAGCTACCAGAAAAGTGATTCAGCGGGGTAAAACTGCAGCAGTGTTTGTGGAACCCATCCAGGGTGAAGGGGGCATACTTAGCACTACAAAAGAATTTTTACAGTTCTTGCGTAGTGCTTGTGATGAAACCGGGGCTCTCCTGGTCTTTGATGAGGTACTCAGTTTTCTTTACCACTTTATAGTTAATTTAAATGTATGGACTCTAGAGCATCCAAAAAAGAAGTATGGACTGTATGCTGGAATTTGTGTTCAATCTCATTCCTTCAGAGCATAATATTGTAGTTTGTTTTTCTCCATAATCTAGGTTATTGCTGATTGATTACTCACTTAATTAGGGCCTCTTTGTATGAGTAGTTTTGGAAATCAAAGCTTGATGGCCAAAAATAAAATAAGACCTTTGGACTTAGTAAATCATGTCCATTTTTAGGTCTTCTAATCTCTTAAGTGGTCATACCCTTAACCTACACCATTTTAAGTGGCCGATGCTAGACAGCTTTTGTTTCTGAAGTTCTCCAAAGGAGAAAAACTTTGAAATTTAGGTTGCCCCATTAATAACTTCTGTATAATCAATTGAGGCTTCCATTTTGAAATGCATTTTTTTCTTTTTGGTGCTGGTTCAATGTGGTCTAGGCCGTACTGGATACCTTTGGGCTCACGAGTACTACGGTATTTTCCCAGATATAATGACCCTCGCCAAACCTCTTGCTGGAGGCCTACCTATTGGAGCTGTATTAGTGACACAAAATGTTGCTACTGCCATCGATTATGGTGAGCATGGAAGCACTTTTGCTGGAAGTCCCCTTGTCTGCCACGCTGCTGTTACTGTGCTGGACAAAATCTCACAACCCAGTTTCTTGGCCAGTGTCTCCAAGAAAGGTCAGAACTTCAAAGAAACTCTAAAGCAGAAACTAGAAGGAAACCCACACGTGAAAGAAATCCGTGGATTCGGGCTCATCATTGGAATTGAACTGGACGTATCGGCCTCACCTCTGGTTGAAGCATGCCGAGAATTGGGCCTCCTTATCCTTACTGGAGGAAAAGGTAACACTGTGAGACTAGTACCACCACTGATCATCACTGAACAGGAGCTTAACCATGCTGTTGAAATTCTGTACAAATCTTTACCGGCACTGGACAGCAATTGAAATTAGAAGGAAGTTAATTTCCAGCATAAATGCAGTATAATGATTCAATCCTTAATATAATTGTTTAGTGGGTTGTAAACCTGGTATGATTCAATTCTGCCAGGAACTAAAGCTAAAATTGCAGTTCTAGTTTGTATTTATTTATTAATAAACCAGTAAATTGTTGTGTTTTAACTCCCCATGATCCCATCCACATATAGCTTTCTACTTGTATTGGTATAATTAGGAATCATGACTTTGTTCAATTTGAATTTACCAAATTTTATGAAGAATTTTGACATTAAAATTGAGGATCTTTTTGTCTAATTTTTAAAATTTTTTACACGTTTACATTTCTCGGTTTATATGTTAAAATTGTGGCAAAAGATTTAATAATTATAGCAGAAAAATTGAAAATTATGACAGAAAAACTCATGGTTTACAAGTGCCAATTTTTTGTGCAATTATCAGTTTCTATTTTTTCTGAAAAAAATAAAATATTTATAACAAAACTTATCCTTGTCATTATAATAATGGGAAACAATTATTACAATAACTGACATAACCGAAAAAAAGTACAGTGACTGGCATAACAGATAAAACAGAAAAATAGAAATTGGAAAAAAAAAAGAAATAATTACCGCACACTTTCTACAGGGTGTTACGGGGTTCAACGATATTGAGGAAAACTTAGTTGGTGTGACGAATCACGTGTTGCCCCTGTCATATCATCTTATTTTTCAAACTTTACATAAATAAAAAACGTAAATAAGACACAAACATAACACAGCCGGACGACTGAGTGCAAGGAGCTTCTTGTCTCCATCTTCACTCATCTCCCTCCCATAATTGCTCCGGTTGCCATACACTTCCTCTTGCTCTCTCTAAATCATTTAATTATTTTCAGAGTTCATATTTTAGTGTTTTCAAGTTTTTGAACCGGGACGGTCCAGATTGATCCGTCGTTGATCGGGATGGTATCGCCTGCCAACAAGATTGACAGGGCCCACCAAATATACAGAGACGGAAGTTACGAGGAGGCGTTAGGTTTCTACACAGAGGCGCTCTCGATGGCGAAACAAAACCCCAGATGATCGCTTTGCATAGTAATAGAGCTTCTTGTTATTTGAAACTACACGATTTCAAGAAGGTTCCTTTGCAACTTGTTCTCTCGGTTTTACTTTCTCCGACAATTTGTGGCCTTAGAGAAGCTAAATTTGAAGATGTTTTAATCATGAATTTAACTATTTAGTTTAGATTTTCAGTTATCATTTTTTTTTAAATATTTTTAGTATTTTAGAACGGAAAAGAAAATTAAAATTGAGTAGGAATTCGACTTAATGAAATTTATATCTGGTAAAGTGAAGATAAACTCAATGAAGAACTTGAAAAATTTTAGAAATACGTGAAGTAAATGCAACAAGCAAAGAGTATATCAATGCAAACCTTATGGGTTTATTTGATGGATATTTTCCTCTTGCGGTTTTGGAAAAGATACAAAAATCCCTTAGTAATATTGGTGAAGAACACGTTTATAAGAATTTGGAGCTCCATGTATTATAATTTTAGTATTTCACTATTGAAATGACTACCCTCAAGCTTGTGAAGTGTACTTTTACTTGTGGTTGTGTTTATTAAGTGCAGATATGTATTGCTGCTTACGATCAATGCAAATTCACTTTAAACATAAAAAATGGTGTCCTTTTTCCTTCTGGAGACTGTTCAAATGATAGTTTTTACATTGGTCTCAGGCAGCTCAAGAATGTACCTCAGTGCTTGAACTTGATCACAAGCACACTGGAGCATTGATGCTGCGGCCGCCGACGTTAGTCACTTTAAAGGAGTATCACTCTGCGCTCTTTGATGTCAATAGGCTTATTGAGTTGAATCCGTCTTCAGAAGCTTATCAAAACTTTCAAACTAGTTTGAAAACTCAATTGGTAAACCCTTGTATTTCCACTTTGTTAAGATCTTTTCTCGCTTTTCAAGGCATTTTAACAGTAAAAAATCGATATGGAAACTACCAATATAAGTAACAATTGGGAAATTTTGTTTGATTTTTTGCTCAAGGAAAGTCACTTGCTGCAATACCTGAATCAGAAGCTGAGTTTGAATAGGAGGAAGAAGAAGAGCTACGTACAGTTGAGGAGGAAGATGAAAAAGATGATGGAAAGGAAGAAGATGCAGTTGGTCCAGCCATACGCAAGGATAACAAAAGCGAGCCAGTAGTTAAAATACATAAACACCAGGCATCAAGGAATTTTCTGAACCAGAAATAGTACAGAAACCTGAGCCTAAAAGAAATAATACGAACGAAGAAATCCCTCTTGAACGAAGCACAAAGAAATCAACAATACCAGATTCCAAAGGATGGCAAGCAATCCCCAAACCAAAGGGACGTTGGACTCTAGACTACGCAAGGTGGGACAGAGTCGAAGATGACTCTAGTGGAGATGAAGATGACGATGAAGATTCTCAGCCTCAATATCGATTTCGTGTGCGAACTGTTGGTGTAAGGCCAGTCAACTGAAATAGGAAATTGCGTACAGTATGTCAATGTAAATGGCAGTTTTGATCCCTTCGTCACAGTCCATAGTCAGTTTGATCACGACTTGGAATCGCAATAAAGTAGAAAGCCACCGAAATTTGAAACAGTAATTTAACTATAATTCAAATTACTGGCACCAGCCAATTAGAACTGCAATGACCTAAACACAGTAAATTGTATTGTAATCCCTTCATCTGACATTGTCAGTTTTATTGGCAACAGAACCCAATGAACAAAACACTAAATAAATTTAAGATGAAAATGATAGTGGCGACGTGAGCCATGACATGACATGATGCTAATTTAATGTACTAACGATTTAGATAAGCCCCATTTTTTAAAAATTTTGACATGATACGAAATACAAATAAAGTTGAGTACTACGTTGACAAATTTGTCGTATGGTACCGACATAATTGAGTTAAATTGAAACAGTATTATGAATTATTCAAATTTAATTTAATTTAAAAAATTAAAATTTAAAATTAATTATATAATTTTTATACTTAAATTTAATTGATTAAAATATTTAAAATTTACTCGATTAAATTCGATTATTTATTTTTTTAATTATAATTATAAAACATTATATTATTATTGCCACACTCTAAAATTTTTAAAGTGTAATAGATAGAAGATGAAGTTGATCCTATTTTTCTCAACTACTGATTAACATACAAAATTAATGATCTAATATTAATAACTTGTAATGACCCGGTCATATACAGGCAGAGCATTGTATTCAAATGTTAAAATACGAATTATTAGGCATCGTAAATAAGGTTATATATATACATATTCATTAAAGTGTAATAGCACATTTACACATTTGTCAGAATTCAAAATATTTATTTACAAGACTATAATACTCAACACAGAGCAACTACGCATAATTAAATTCAATTTTAATGACTACACTTCGATATTCGACTCTACTTAACTGTTTTCTGAAAATTTATTAAAGATTCAAAGTAATATGTAAAACTATGAAAGGATAAATCTCGAAAGAGACTTAATGAATAAACAACAAATAAATATTATATACATAAATTTATATCCAAGTACTGAAAATAAAATAATAGAACTTCAGATTAAATGCTGAACTTTAAATACCAAGTTAGGAATATATTTAAAATCTTTTTCTGAGTATTAAAATATTTTTATACAATAATCATGCTTGATTTGTAGAAACAATAATCGATTTTTTTTAAAAAATTAGATATATTAAAATACAGTTATTTATATGTGTATATGCATAAATATCAGTTGCTAGTTATCAAAAATTAGAAATCAGATATATTAAAAACTCATAATGCACATATTCTGATGTTAGGTATCAAATATCAGAAATCAAAGTTAAGTTTTCATAAAAATCAAATACATTGATGTTACATGAAGTTATAACAAGTATTAGGTATCAAGTGTCAAGTATCAGACCTCCCTTCGCCTCTTACTTCTTACTTATACCAGTACCTTCACATACAAATATATCATATCATGCCTTTTTTACAGCATATATAGTTGTCCCCTTATGGCTCTTGGCAAGAGGTAAGGAAAAATTGAAATGCTTGCCAAATCATAATATCATAAACTCATAAATATTACAAAAGTAGATATAGCACTCAAATAAAACATAATTTATTACATTATAAAATTTGAGATGAAGTTATAAAAATTAAATACAAAATTCATAACTCTACTTACATATGTAAAACATATTCTCATCTTATACGTATATAACATATGATTTTCAAATCATAAGTAATGTGTAACTAGATCCCCTTACATAAAATCATTTTGAACATATCATTGTGTATAATAATTGAAAACATAGAAAAAAATTTAACCACATTTACTCGCATATAAAATATATCTTTTTGGAAGCTCAAATGAAAATAATATCATATCAACAACATACTTGACCTCTAGCCATATACATAAACAAATACTTTTAAATCCATAGACTAATAATATTTGTTCTAAAATAATAATAATAATAATCTATTTCTTAGTTCAAAAAAATAATAAGTCTTATAAATTATTTTAAAGTAATGAGAACATTCGAAAACGAGTCCACTCACCTAATTTGCTAACAGAGATTAGACAAAGTTCGAATTAACTTGGCTTAATTTGATGCTCCTTTAGCGTATCTATGACACAAATTTATTAGTCATTGTTAAAAAATTAAACTATTGCATACACTAAATTTAACCAAAAGTTTAGTTTATAATTAAGCCTTAAAAATTCTAATTTCTCATAATTAAGTTTCTACACTACTTATAACGGCCATTTTTTTAAAGATGCCCTAATATTTTATTTTAGATGAATTATCGATAATGTATTAATCATCCCACATGCATAGTATTATGATTCTAATATTTGAAATTTTAAATTTGATGACTTTTGCATTATTTTTTTTATTAAATAAATTTTTATATAGTAGAGAATTTATTAGATAAGTAGATTATGGGCTTGGAATTTGTTAGATCATGATTTAAAATTTTTAGAAGAAAATAGAATTTAATTTGGATTAGAACTCAAATTAGAAATTAGGCTTGAATAGATTTTAGGTTTATAAGTTAATTTTGGCCCATTAAACTTATTAAGCCTAATAATTTATTTAAGCTCATGAAAATTGTTTTAAGACCCAAGAGTAAAGTTTAGGCCCATTAATTTTAAATTAAGTCCAAACGTAAAATTAAGTCCATTTGTTGTTTAAATTCTAGCCATCCATTTGTGTTTAATTCTAGCCATCCATTCGTTTACCATTTGACATATTTTATACCATGTATTTGGATTAAAGTGTGGCTAAGTATTAGCTAAGTAAAATAGAGAATTGATGGTATTATAATAACCTTAGGATTTGATAGATTAAATCTTAGCCATCCATTCTTTTAAGTGATTAATAAATTAGAAAAAAAAATTAACACTTACAGATTTGAATCAAGCAAAACGTAAGACTTGGAAAGGGAAAAAGGAATGGCCAAACTAGAAAGAAAGGAAAGAAAGGAAGGAAAGAAGGAAAGGAAGAAAGAAAAAGTGGAAGGAAAAAAAACTTGCGTGAGTTATATTATTATTTTAATTTGTATATTTTGTTATTAATTTAGTTGTAGTATTATAAATTTAAATTTTTATGTTAGGATTTAGATATGAAATTAATTTTAAGTTGGTTAATTTATATGTTTAATGATTGAACTATTGATGAAAATATGAATTTTG
>JAWDEX010205604.1:0-11151 GCA_035221805.1 Trichilia hirta
AAATTTAATCTTTATTTATTTTAGTTTATACAAATTATTTATATCATTGTTGCTATATTTGATTAATTATTTCATTTTGCCATATTTTTTTTGTTATATTTGTCAAAACATGTAAAAAAATTAACCAAGAAGGCATAATATTCTCCTGTCTCTTGGTTAAAATTTTTTTGATTAATAAAAAGGTTAAGACAGTGGAATATTTTTAATATTCTCCCTTCTCTTAGTTTAACATTTTTTGAAAAACGAAGACGGCATAATATTTTTAATATTCTTCATTCTCTTAGTAATGGTAAAAAGGACGAGGAGAAAAATTAACTAAGACGATGGCTCTTAACTCAATATTTTTGAAAAACTAGGACGGCGGAATATTTTTAATATTCTTACTTTTTTTAATAAAAGTTATAAATAAGGATAAATTTTAAAAAATTGAAATTCAAGATTAATATTTTTGGTAACCAGTTTCACGAAAGTTGTAGGGTGCCTAATACCTTCCCTACACTTAATCAATCCCCCAAACTTAGAATCTAAATTTTTTAGGTGATCTATTCCATTATTATTAAGATAGATGGCGATATTATTTTTTAATTTTTTTTTATATAAAATTTTTTTAACTAGTATCAATAAATTATTAAAATTATGTGGTGTACGTCAATTTGCACAGATGAAATTGTATTTTTAGCACTATTATATTACAATTAAGCGAAACTTTAATTAAATAAAATTGTGATACTGCTTACAAAAATTTGTGTTCATACATCATTGAGTGGACACCCGATCATGAGTAGTGTTAGAAAATATAAATTCATTTTACAAATTTTTATATACAAATTGATATAAAATGATAACATTATTTAATAAATACACAAAAATAAGTAATTAATATAAATAAATAAAGAAGATTATTCTATAATTAATACTATTATACAACATTAGTTAGATTGTATACAAAAGCGTGTACAAAATAATTGAAAAAAATAAAAATTTGACAGCAAAATTATCATATACTTAATTTTTTTAAAGTATATAATTAGTTTATCAAAAATAAGAATTGAAGAATCAATTCCCTTAACAGCTTTTCGAATTTTTTTTAAATTTAAGAATCCTATTTAAAAAAAAATTAAAAAAAATTTAGCTCAAAGAATGTAATCCTAATGTGTATCCTAATTCTAACGGTAATCACAAAAGTACCCGTTAGATCTACCAATGTCATGGCCTTGGTGTTCCTCGAATATTACATGCTCCTGAATCTTAGAAGGACCACTTAGAATTAAACTTTTCCTTATTGAATATATGCCTAAATGAACCCCTCATATGTCTCGTTACACCAATGTTGCACAATGTAGAGGTTGTCCCTTAACGAGAAAGAGCATCTTTAGCATACGAATGTGGTGGTTTTATGACATGTCAATGCTTTCTTGGACACTAAAGTTGATATTGTAGTACCAGTTTCAAAATTGGAATGCTAATACATCTCCTCGTCTTATTAAGATACAACCCTTATTTTGGATGGACGAGGAAGACCTTTTGAGCATATTTTTTACAGCATGTGTTTTGTGTTTTACCAAACAATAATTATACTAACTCAGACTTTTTATCTTATGTCACACGCCTTTTTATACTAGCCCAACTTTAATCGAGGTCAGATTTTTATCTGACATGTCACAAACCTTTTTGTACTAACTCGACCCTAGTCGAGGTGATTTTTTTTCTCACGTGTCACACACCTTTAACCCCACCCAAGTTCACGTACAAAAACGAATCGAACTTAAAGCCACCCGATATACAAATAAAAATCAAACAAATTTCTCATTCAAATTCAGTGTGACGATCATTTAATTTCTTACTGTCGGAAACAGAAATCAAAATAAACTCCACCCCAACTCAACTTAAACATAAAACTTCGAGATAAATGTGAGAAAAAATTTTCACAATAAAAAATCAAATTAACTGAAGTATTCTTGTGAGAATAATATAATTAAAATTTGAATAAATTTTTTATTTTTTATATGAATTTAAGAAGTTTTACTGGTCAAACCAATAAATTCTTACACACTTATTTATTTAACCAGGTGCTTCTTTGGTGGGACATTTTTACTTGCCAATAGATTTTTAATATTTTTTGGGGTGGTTTGATTATTACTAGAGAAGAGTTTCTTGATAATTAAAATAATTATCTTGCTGCTATTAAAAAAGACAGACTTTTAAATTTTAAAAATAAAGATATCGAATTTTTTAAAAAGATTAAATTATTTAAAGAAATAGTTTTTTTTTATATATATATGGTTAACAAAATTGTAAATTATTTGTCTATGCAAATAATTATATAATTTTTATTTAAAAAATATTTTTGACAATTAAATAATTATTTTATTCTTTTACTAAAAGTTTCACTCTTAAATTTTCTTCTTATAAAATTATAAAAGATTATGTACCAAATAGATCTATGTTATGCCATTAAGATAAATTAGACGGCATATTGGTAGACTTAATCAATTGATTTAGCTTATAGAATAGTTGGTTAAAATTTTGAGTTGAAAGTGTTTCTTTTATAGCTGTTTCCTATAGGTAGTGAGATTTTTTTTTCTCCTATTTGACAACTATGTTCTCTATTATGCTTTTTAGGTGTAAAACATTTTCTATGCAAATTTATTTGACTCATATTTATAGATAAGGCAATTCAATATCCAATTTATTGGTTAACTTGAGTTGTAATTTATCTTCTTTTGCATGGCGGAAGGATCCTCCAACTAAGGTTTCTCAAAACTTTATGGGTTAGGTCATAATTATTAATTCTATTAGTGATTGTTTTCCAAATTTTATTGTTGCTTTGTCATTTATCTTTAAAATAAGGTCTATGTCGCTCCTCTTTCTATTTTTTTCTTTAATTTATTTGTTTAACCTTTTGACAAAAGGTTATTTTAAAAACAAATAAACGATGGTTTGTGATTCCATTTATTATTTTAGAATATTTGAGAGAAAATTCACCTAAAGTTCAGTGGATAGCTAGTACCCTTAATGGGGCAGATGGGTTCCTCCTGTCTGTACAATTCGGTTTTACAGAATGAAAAAACAAGTGCTCAATTGTTAGCGTAGTTGCCGTTTCCATTTATTTTTGGCCGCCACTTCATATGCTTCCAACGTGGCATAACCCGAAAGTGGTCACATGGCTTTTCCTAAAAATCATATAGGACATTTAGGATAAGTGGTTCTAGAGAGAGTGTGTACCTAAAGTAAATGTTGTCCAACGCTTTAAATGTGTAATGTATGTGGATGACATTAAAACCAAGATTCAATCATCTAATTTATTTATTTTTTAAATAATTTCTACCAACAATCCATGATCGTGTCATAAGCATGTTGTCTCTTACTTGGTAGACATCCCAGGGCCAATGCCATTACTATCACCTCCCTTTCAGGCACCGACTCTTGGATGTTGCGTTGAATATTATGCTTTTGAAGTATCTAATCAAGGAGAGCCGTCATTTTTCCTACCATAAAGGATAGAAACCTGTACATGAATTATATTCATATATATTAGATTGATAATATTGTTATTATTATTATTATTAATGGAATTATTTTCTTAATTATTAGATCGTAGAATTTTTTTATCATTTAATTTTTATCATAAAATATTTCATTAATTTTTTTTATTATAATAAACTAAATATATATTTTATTTTAATAATAGAGATTGAAAAAATAATCACATTAAATTTTATTATTGCATTAAAAAATGTAAAAATTAGAGAATCGGAGAAAAAAGTGCCTATCATGCATAAGGGAAATATTACCGAATTCAAAAGAAACAGATGATAAGTTAAAAACAAAATGGGTCCAGCACTGGTTGTTTCAATGCTGTCGGCAGCGAGTGTCGACCCCACGAAGGCGAAAAAGTCGTCAATCAGACGTCGGCAGTGGTGAGACGATCATGTACCGGTAAGCATCACGGCGGAATTCCGCATTTTACAGTACCAAACTACAACGCAATAATCATTGAGAACAAAACCAAAGTAATGATAAGAAAGCAATAGCTTAGGCATTGCTTTCTTATCTATCTATCTACCTATTCTAAAAATAAAAATTGGTCATTAAAATTATTTTTCTTTAATTTCAAAATATGTTATAAATATATTCTTGAAATTTTAGAAAATATATCAGATAAAATATTTTAATATATTAAAATGAGCACAAAAAGAAAGAATATCTTTTTAATTTTTTTATTTTTTTTTTAAGTTTTTTTAAAGAAAAAAGATACGTTAATTGTTTTCAAAAAATATTTTACCAAACATGTTTTTATCATTTTCAAAACAAAAATGATCTTTGAAAAATGATATCAAACAATCTTTAAATTCTCTCATTTCAATTGCATTTTAAAATTGTAAACTTAAAATTTTAGCATAAGTGTTCAATTATTCATTTTCTTTAGGGTTATCAAAGCCAAATATTAATATTTTATGCAGTGTTATTAAATAAGATGAATGATCGAGGAATGAAAAAAATATTGAGTCCAAAAACATTAAACCCCGCTCATTTATTATATAAAAATATTTATATAAATTAATATGAACAAGTGTATAATTTTTGTAAGGTAAAAAATTCGAGAATTTAAAAAAATTACAGAAGAAAAATTTTAAAAATGTAATTACTACGCAGTACTTGTAGTCTTGTACAGCTGAATTAACATAACCCCAAAAGCAGAAACGTCCGGATCGTAAATTACAACGCGATTTTTGGTAACTGGCTATCATGCACGTTTTCCACATTGATTTGCCTAAGGAGGTCGCTCTTGTAATATCTCTTTCCAGCTCTTTTTGATGAGTGTGGCTGAAGCCGAGCCAGTATATATAAGTGAGTGCTGCAACATATATTTCCATACCGACTCATAAAGCTTATCGGTTTAAAAAAGGGAAATTGTCGAGGAAGAAGAATGCCGTGCTCTGTAACCACCACCATTACCACCGCCAACACCACCGCTTCTGTTGTTGTTGCCCATTTCACTAAATCACCACAAATACTAGGAACCGGAAGACGAAGAGACGAGGAAGAGGAGAATGACTTGAGCGAAAGGTGCAGGGAATTGCTGCTTTCCCTTCCAAGAGAGAGAGGTTGGCGAACTACTTATCTCTACAAATTTCAAGGATTTTGGTGTCAGGCCAAAGAAATCCAATCAATCATTTCTTTCCAGAAACACTTCGAGGCTAAAGATAGAGATGTTATATTAGCTAGCATACCAAAATCAGGAACAACTTGGTTGAAAGCATTGGCTTTTGCAATTGTCAATCGAAAAAGTTTTCCCATTGTTTCGAACAAACAACATCCTTTGCTTGCTTCAAACCCCCATGATCTTGTGCCCTTTTTTGAATACAAACTCTATGCAAATAACCAGATTCCCCAGTTATCAAACCTTCCTGAGCCTCGAATTTTTGCTACCCACATCCCATATGCATCGTTAAATTTGCAAGAATCTATCCGGAATTCGAATGCTAAGATTGTTTACATCTGCCGAAATCCTTTTGACACTTTCGTCTCTTCTTGGCATTTCATCAGCAAATTGAGATCTGAATCGTTACCACCTTTTTCACTCGACGAAGCATTCAAAATGTACTGTGATGGTGTGATTGGATTTGGTCCATTCTGGGAGCATATGTTAGGATATTGGAATGAAAGCTTGAAGAGACCAGACAGAATCTCGTTCTTGAAGTATGAGAACATGAAGGAAGACATTGTGTCGACCTTGAAAGATTTAGCAGGCTTTCTGGATTGTCCTTTCTCAGTGGAAGAAGAGGAACAAGGAGTCATTGAAGAGATAGCCAAGTTGTGTAGCTTTGATGAGATGAGAAAATTGGAAGTGAACAAAACTGGAAAATCAATCAAGAATTTTGAGAATAAGTATTTATTTAGAAGAGGAGAAGTAGGAGATTGGGTGAATTATCTGACTCCGTCAATGGTGAAACAGTTGTCTCAAATCATGGATCAAACGTTGGGAGGTTCTGGTCTATCATTCGAGCTTCAGTTTTCCTAAGAAATTAATTCCAGTCAGTCAGTCAGTATTTTATTTAATTTGTGATGTTGAAATATATATTTGTTGCTAAATTTCCGTTCGCGTAAAAGTAATGATGTTCTTGCTTAGCCTAGCTGAGGCACACCCATAAAATCCTATTCCTACAGATAAGATGGGATCCTTGTGGGTTGAATAAGTGTAATGGATTTCACCTTCTCATTTTAATGTGAAGTTACGACTCCGTGTATTTTTTTAAAGTTATTATTGTTATTATTTGTTTGTGATTTCTTTCTCCTAAGGAATTTGATTTCTAATTAACAGAAGTACGCTTTCTTTTAAACAGTGAAATATACATTGCGTTTTCAATAAAAAATAAAGAAAAGAAATAGACGTTGACGGTTGGCAATTGTTAAATTATTTTTTCACTGAATTTAAATTATGTGTCCGAAATAGAATGGCACTGGCCTTCCGTGTCCCCACTGATCCTTATTTGGAAAGAGAGCCTTCTTTCTGACCCATAGTCACTTTGAAAGAGATCCCAATGGACCCAACATTCCATTTTTGACTAACTAAATTAATAAATCTTTTACTTTTGCAATAATTTGATAGAGACGGGATCAGCCAGAGAAAGACGCTCAAGCCTCAATCCCCGTCCATGCCTTCGAAACGGATCCGGGTTGATTTTTACATTCTCTTCTTCGGGTTATAAAAAAGTAAAAAATTTCTTCGGACTAAATCCATATTTCGAATAAGCCGAGGCCCATCTCCCCAGAATTTTTTATCATTGCTAATGATGGATGATACGTTTTCATCTCAAAAATATATAAAAATAAAAT
Source organism: Trichilia hirta (assembly GCA_035221805.1). Lineage (NCBI taxonomy): Eukaryota > Viridiplantae > Streptophyta > Magnoliopsida > Sapindales > Meliaceae > Trichilia > Trichilia hirta. Next base: position 6,841 of record JAWDEX010205604.1, read on the forward strand.
AATTTATATTTGCATATTTTAATTTCAACTTCGAATAAAAAAAATTGTTAGATGGATCTTTAGAAATTATGAAAATTGAAGGAGTAAAAGGTTATATGTTAACTAGTTTGAAAATAATATTGTTTAAAATACAGTTACTTTAACATTTTTATTTGTTTCTTTTATTAATAAAAATATATTATATAAAATAAAAAAATACAAAATACAAAAGGGTATTAGCGCATATGTATCTCACTTGAAACTTTTTGATTAAAATTTTTATTTTAAAGAATTTCATTATTCCAAAATAAAAATAAAAGTTAAATGGATCATTAATTTATTTTAAAACAATTGTATAAAGTGTAAAACTATTATATTTATTGGTTTCATAACATTTTTGTCAATGAGATTTCTCACTTTTTTAATATTTAAGAATACATTATAGACAAATTCATCTGTCGCGCTTGGTTTCGTCCAAATCTGTTTCATTATTGAAGAGTAAAATGGTCCTTTTGCTGGCACTAGCAACAGAGCCCTAAAATTAGAGGCGTGTGTCAATTTTAAACAGATTTGGACTACTGCGTTCCCTCCGCTCTCTCTCTCTTCATGATGCGAATCCCAACATTTTGTGACGTTTAGATATTGTTTTTAAAGCTTTCAACTGATTTCATTGGTTATTTTACCGAAAATTCCGAAAATTTATAGCAATTTTTTCTTTTTAGATAAAAGTGCCCAAACATAAACTGCAGACCATAAAAATAAAAATGTGCGATATTCATCTCTAAGTGTCGTTTTTATCAAATCAACAACAGTAGGTGACGTGGGACTACTTTCAGCATCTCTAGAATACGGTCTTCTTCTGAGAAGGAGAACAGTAATTGAAATTCGCTGGTTTATGGGTAATTAGGACTATGATTGCGCTTAAAAATAAAAAATTCGACTCCTGCTGAAATCGCCAAGGATTAGCCTGTAGGTCTCATGAGTGGTAAAAACTTTATGATCTAGCTTTGAGTCTCAGGCTGAAATATGACTCAATTGATATAAATCCCAATCAGCAAAGGTGTATGTATATATTACTAAAATATTTTTAGTTCTGAACTCAATGGATATACATCCCAGTTAGTAAAAGAGGATATTACTAAAATATTTTCAGTTTTGTATTTTGGGGAAACTATGAAAATAAAGAACTGATGACCTAACGAACTGCCACGGACGATTATATCCGGACCAACAAGATGAGTGTTTGGAAACTCAAGGAAAGAGAAATAAAAAAGATGAACCAGAAAAATTAGATATTTTGTTTTAGGTTTAATTGAATAAAACTGAAACTAATTTTATGTGATTGCTGGTTGTTACTCTCGTTGAATTGAGTTTTGAAAAACTTATTACTAGAGGTGTTTATCGGACTAAATCAGTTTGGCATGATAAATTTTAGGCTCGAATCGGTCTGAATAACTAGTCATGCGAATCTGATTGGTTCAAAGCTTAAATAGTTAGACCGTGCCAATTCTATTATTTTAGAATTTATAGTTCAATCCGTAACAGACTCAAAATTATTTGGGTTTGCTAGTGGCATGAAGTGCTAGGTCAATTCGATTAAACTACCGATTCATACCACTCAAAAAAAAAAAAAATGCTGCTTCCAACGTTGCAAATTTACTTATCTCTTTTTCGTATAAATACCTCTCCCCACCTCTTTTGTATTAATAACTCCCATCTTATCTTTCTTCGTTTACTTAATGCCCTTCTCTCTTCAATTACTATATGTAATTATAAAATTATTTTTTTTATTTCCCAAATTCTTAATAGCTCTTAAGACTCAAGTCTCTACAAATTACAATCTTTTTAAAAATATTTAATTATTGATAATTTGAGCTTAGTAATCATATTATATTAGTATATATTAAATTAGATTTATTATACATTATTTATTAAATTCATTTATTTAAAAAATTAGATTTAGTATTTAATTAATTATTAAATTTTTAGTTATTAATTGTTGAATTTTTGTTATTAATAACTTAATTTTAAAAATTAAAAGGAATTAATTTAATTTTGTATTCATTTAAAAATTTAAGTTAGTATTTAATTAATTATTAAAATTTTATTATTAAGTACTAAATTTTAAAATTTAAAAGCTAGTAATTTAATTTTGTCATTAATTTAAAATTTAAAATTAGTATTTAATTAATTATTAAATTTTTAGTGTTAGTTGTTAAATTTTAAAAAGTAGAGTTGCTATTAAATTTGTCAAATTTTTGTTATTAATAACTTAATTTTAAAAATTAAAAGGAAGTAATTTAATTTTTATTAATTTAAAAGTTTAAGTTAGTATTTAATTAATTATTAAATTTTTATTGTTAATTACTAAATCTTAAAATTTAAAAGTTAGCATTTAATCAATTTATTTTTTTTTTAGTTTTTAAAATTTTTTTTCCTTGTATTGTTATTTGTTAACTTATTTATTATTATTTTTAGTTATTAATCTTAAATAAATTTTATTAGTTATAATTAATTTTTGTTGTTAATTCTTTTAATTTAATTTAATTTAATTATTTATATTATATTTTATTATTATTAAATTTAATTATTTTTGTGTTAGAATATTAAAATTGATTTAAATTTTTGCATTAGAAAGTTAGTTATTTATATTTTTAGCTAATAATTAATTATTGTTGTTAGTTTTTTTAATTGTTATTTATTTAATTTAATTTAATTTAATTTATTTAAACTATATTTTATTATTGTTAAATTTAATTATTTTTATGTCAGGAAGTTAAAATTGATTTAAATTTTTACGTTATAAAGTTAGAATTAAATTTAATTTTTATATTAGAAAGTTAAAATTTAATTTAATTTTTGTATTACAAAGTTAGATTAACTAATTAATTAAAATTTAATTAATAAATAATTAAATTAAAATGACACATCATTCATCATAAGAATCACATAAATTTTTTTTATGATATAAATGGGTCAATACTACTATTTAAATATTATTAAAATATTTCAAAAGAACAATATCCTTATACTATAATAAATTTAACAGAAGTTATAACTGCTGGTAATAATCAAAGTAGACAACCTAAGTTTATGATATGATAATTTTTTTTTTAAAAATATTGAACTTGATAAAATAAGATATAAATTTTGTATTGCAATATACGTGCATAAAAAAGAGAATAAATCAGGCACTCTTAATAAATATATAGATAAAAATATTCAAAACACTTAAAAAATTTATATAAATAAATACAAGTCAAAATAATAAGTGACAATTTTCGTTTTGATCCTAATGTATTTAGAGATACAGCTTGTTTAAGGTTGATTGTAGATGATCAATTATTTATATAAAGTGAATTTTTAAATTTCATTAAAATGATATAACTAAATCAACTAGCTTTTAAAAAAAAATATTGAGGACCACAACACGATCACATACGTTTTAAAATTTTTTTTAAAATAAAATAAATTTTAATTGTTATTCTAAAATTAAGTAATTATATATTTTTATTGATATTCGACAATTAGAGAGGTGTCAATAATTTTATTATATTTATATTTATTGTCATTAAATTGATAAAAATTGACAATTAAATAAATAAATTATAGAATTTAAACCTTTTAATCTTCACATAATGTTAGGATTATTGTAAAAGTTATTAAAAGCGTTACACAAAAAATTTTAATTATTGATATAATTCTTTATATTTTATTCGATAACGCATCTGATAATACAGTTGTCATTCCTCTATTTAGAGATGTACTAAATTCATGCTTGAAAGAAATTTTTTTTATAATAAGTGTATTTGTCACGTATTGAACTTACGTGTACGAAATAATTATAAAATAATAAAACTAACAATTCATATAATTAAAGGTTTTGTTCTTCATTTATAAGCTCCAACTAGAGCCCAACTATTTAAAAAATTGTGTTGTTAACACAAGTTGAGGGTAAAAAAGTTAATTTTAGACATGTCAATGAGGTAAAACTCCACTTATAAAATACTGAAAAATATTTTGCCTTGTCAAATTTAAATTACAAAATTTAGGATATAGAAATAAGCAATTACGAATTAACTGAGGAACATTTTTAAATTGTAAAAATTATTTCACAATTTTTATCAATGCTAAAAAAAAGTTACATAACTTTTATTTATACAATATTATTCAATAATGTATCACGTAATTCCTACATTATATAGCGTTACATATATTTTTAAATAATATATGGAACATTTGATATTCGTAGGGGTAATATTGGTTATAATAGATAAATTTAGGAAGTATTATGATGACATACTGCTTCTACATTGCATTGTATTATATTTA